>JAIKVH010000751.1:0-12399 GCA_024679275.1 Phytophthora niederhauseri
TACCACTCAAGGTGCTTACTTCAGCTTTAAATTCGCGTGGGTCCACACAAATAAAGAATCGTAAGCAATAGTGGAGTATCAAGGTGAAAAGAATGAAATGAGGTCATCTCTTAAAGTTGGTGTGAAAGTTCACAGTGGGAGGCCACGAGTATATATATAATACTTTCTCCAAGGACTTTGCCTTTCACCTGGGACGCTCTACTGTAGACAGCACTCATGTCAACTGATCGAATCTCAAGCTACGCCCGCGGCCTTCGTCAACATCTCCGGGCCGCCTGGATGTCGATCCAAGTTGAATTCCAAGGGCGGTACTCCGTGGATCGGGTGGAGGCTTTTGCGAGCTACTCGACACAAGCAAGTCTTCAGCGCATGCTGCTAGTGTGTATGCTGAATCCGGTGCCCTGCCTGGTATTGGCTCTATTAGTTGAAGCCGCACCACTTGCGCCTCCTGAAGACGGGGTGTATTTGAACTGGGTGTTCTTCATCCGCGTGCTGATCGTCTCGTGCGGAGTGGTAGGATCGATGACCCTCCAAATGGGTCAAATGACGCCCCGACTCGAGATGAAGACTCGACAAGCTGTTGTCATCGGCCTGCTTTCAGGGATCGCAACAGCTATCGCGTATTTCGCCCTTGCCATGCCATTCGTGTTTCCTGTGCCATTCGGGCTGCTGCTTTCATCTCAACTGGCCACAGGCGTGTTTTTCGCCTGCTGTACCTACACGTGGGGGTCTCGATGGCGCGCAGATCCGTTGCTGCGCGAGGAGGTGAAGCAGCAAATCACAGTGCTGGCTTGTCAACTATCGCTCACGTTGATCTACCCACTGTACATGTATGCCTTCGCGTCTCTCGACGGCGTCTCCCAGTCCCTATTCGTTGTGGTCTTACCCGCCATCAAAATAATGGCCAAGAACTGGATCAGTCGCGCGCTTGCTGATCGCGACGACCCAAAGCCTCAGGAGGTCATCTTTAACGTTGAGATTTTCAACGCACTCTACGTCGCGAATGCCATTCAAAAATCCTCCTCAATAGGAGCCACAGTGACGGTTATGGTCGTCGATTTGGTTCACCTTTGGGTCTCGATGGTCGATGTTATGGAGATTCTCAAAGAAATCCAGGCCCTCTTGGACAAAATTCCACTAGACCACCCCGTGGCGAACGAAGATTTCATTCAAATAACGATCCGCTTGCTGAACAGTGAGATGACCGGAAAATATCCGAGCACTGAGCTGATTTTGGGGCGACAACCAAGCAGCGTGGATGTAGTCAAAAGTTTTGGAAATACCCCTCTAACTAAAGTATGCCGATTTTCACCGAAGATACTCCCGAAGTGTTCACGAAGTGCAACTCAATTGACGAAATCTCACCGGAAAGTTAGCGTCGTGCCAAGCGCGAATGGGTCTCCAGGGCTGGACAGCATCTTTACAAAACCGGATCGCGATCTTTTCGTTAGTAAAAGCGCCAGACTCCTTTTCATTTTGGAGTACATCGTGCTGGGGGAGTACGTCGAGGTGGTGCTCCCGATGATTTACTGTAAGAATGGCAACAGCTCCGAGTATGGTGCAAACAAACTAACGCGGATCTCTTGTTCTGTTTGGGTTGTGCCAGGTTTGCACAAGACGATCCTGTTCAACATGCCGAACAAAGCCTACTACCCGTCATTGGCGACAAGCACAAGTACCGAGCTGATGTCCTCAATCTCAAACGTCCTAGGCTACGGGGCTCTGGAGTTGGCATCTCTTGTTTTCACGTTGGCCATCCTCAGACGCTCCTTGGGGTTCTCCTCACTGAGCCAATTGTCCTTCGTCCTCGACAAACAAGCAAACAAAGTGCAAACCAAGATGATGATCCTGTTCACGACTATGATGTCATTTTCGCTGGTGCACTTCGGCTATGATCTCAGCTTTAAGTTTGCTTGGAACGACTATGATGTCATTTTCGCTGGTGCACTTCGGCTATGATCTCAGCTTTAAGTTTGCTTGGATACACACCGACTGACGGCGCCAAAATGGAAAACAGTACACGTAAAAAATCCGTAAGACACGATCACTACAGTACAGGTTTAGAGCAAGGTTAATGCGAAGCACACATGTATGAACGAGAGCAGGAAGCCGCGCCTATCCTCAAACAGCAAAACTGCTATGCCTGATAGCTGTCGCTAGACTGTATCGCCGACGTTGTTGTCTGGTTTCCCAACCCTCCTCCTCCTCTATTGGTTGGCTGAGTTGGTGAGGCGCTTGGCCTCGAGCTTGGCCACCACCTCAGCCTCTAGGCGCCGAATGTCCTCCATCGTGAGGCCGTACCACTCATCCGTCTGGCACTGCGCCTGGCGCAGCGTGTTGTGGAACAGCTGCCTCTGCTGGTCGCGGATGATCTTCTCCGCCTACAAGAGAGCAAGCAACAAGCAGCAGCAGCAACAACGCGTCAGTATGCACCCCAACGCCAAACAATCCATTAATCCAGTGCCGTACCTTGCCCTGCACGCCCCAGTAGTCGAAGTTGATGCGCACTACCTTGTAGCAGGTCATGACCGGGTCCACGGTCTTCGTCCAGCCCCGGGTCAGCGGTCCGCGCGACGTCTTGACGGACTTGTACTGCAACAAAGCACAACAAAACAAATGCAAAAAATCTCAAAACCAATGCAAAAATCGGATCAACCGCGTCAAAATATGAGACGGACCGTGGCCGGGTCGCAGTCCTCCTTCAACGTCTGCTTGGCCATCTTCTCCGCAATGTCCAGCCTGCAACAACAACAACAACCACTCATCAGCAACTCTGCCGAGCACTATAGCGGCCGTTGTCGAGCCGCTTACACCTCGACCTTGCGCTGGCTGAGCTCGTTGTTGCTCATGCCGAGCGCGTTCTCCGAGTCGCCGCGGTCCGCCTTGTGCATGGACTCGATGGAGATGTAGAACTTGTGCTTGGCCAGGTAACCGTTCACGATGACGGTCACGCAGTGCGGGTACGAGTTCCACGCCTCCTCGATGAGCACCATGCTGTCCTCGGGGCAGCTACACAGCAGTCCCAAAAAATACCACATCATCAGCTCTTCGGCGTCCCCCCCCCCCCTAATAAGGACACGGAGGGCAACTCGACATTACAAGGCGGAGACGAAGCCCGGGATCTTGGACTTGCAGTAGTAGTGCTTGCGCGTGTACTGGCCCTTGTTGCGCGGGATGACCCAGCCCGAGATGCTGGAGACGCCCATGCTGCCGTCCGAGTTGTCGTAGGGCTCGTTGACGAGGATCTCGACGCCCTCGCCGTCGCCCGTGAGCTGCTCGCTGGCGTTCACGACCATGTAGAGCTGCGCCACCTGGAACTCGTCCACCGTCATGTGCAGCGGCACGCGGAATTCGTGGATCAGCACCATCACTTGGGTCGGTACCGGTACGTGTAGGGAGAGAGAGAGAGAAAATCGCAATTCAAAGTGACGTAACGGCGGGGTGGGGACAGACACGGAACCATCCTACAGCCTTTAACTAGAGAGAGAGAGAGAAAATCGCAATTCAAAGTGACGTAACGGCGGGGTGGGTGCTTGGACAGACACGGAACCATCCTACAGCCTTTCACTCGTCATACAGCATACTGAGTTTTAATCGAACTAGCGGAAGTAACCGAAACATGGGGTACGGTTACGTTTGTGTTAAGTCCGTTTACGGGAGAGTTCCCTTCTCTTCCTTAAGTGCGCATCTATGCTCGTCCGACGTGTCAGGCTCTTGAAGCATCACACCGACACACAGCAGTCCAGTTCAGCAAGGCAGGGAAGCGGCAGGCAGGCGATTGACCATGGGCAACAGCGACAGCAAGAGCAAGTTCCGCGAGAGCGTGTACAAGCTCAACAACGAGGTCATCAGCAGCAAGAACCTCGAGTTCTGGGACAAGCTCTGGCGCATCCCGACGGTGGCCGAGGAGATCTTCACGCTCATCCAGCCCGACGACGTGCGCATGCTGCGCCACCAGCAGCCCGAGAACCTGGCCACGATGCTGCGCCAGGCCGTCTCGCAGATCGTGCAGATCGTGGACACGCCCGTGCCCAAGTACTACCAGCAGGCGCTCAACTGCGTGCGCGTGCTCACGCGGCTCGTGCCCTTCATCCTCGAGGAGGGGGAAGAGGAGGGTCGACGAGTTCGTCGAGGAGCTCTTCTGGAGCGTCGAGGGCCAGTCAGGAGCCAGCAAACAGGAGGGGGAAGACGAGGACGAGACCAAGGAGGAGGAGATGCAGCCCACCGCCGAGCCCCTGGCCAAGCAGATGCTGCACGCCATCATGGGGCTGCTCTTCCTGGCGACGAGTTCGTCGAGGAGCTCTTCTGGAGCGTCGAGGGCCAGTCAGGAGCCAGCAAACAAGAGGGAGAAGACGAGGACGAGACCAAGGAGGAGGAGACGCAGCCCACCGCCGAGCCCCTGGCCAAGCAGATGCTGCACGCCATCATGGGGCTGCTCTTCCTGCCGGAGTTTACCGTCTCGATCCACGCGTACAAGGGCTACGGGGAGGAGCGGCGCAGCGCCACGCGCAGCGGCCAGAGCACGACTGGTGGGTCGCTCGTCTTCCCGTCGCTGCTGTGGCACTCCGGTGTGGGCTACCCGGACGCGAGCGTCGTGAACTCGTCCAACTATGACAAGAACCGCAAGGAGGTGCTGGCGCTGCTGCTCACGTGCTTCTCGAGCATTTTGTACCAGACGGCCGAGACGTGCAGCAACTGGAAGGACAGGTTCCTGGAGGTGGCCACGGCCACGGACTGCCCCTTCGCGCCGACGCTGTTCTACTCGCTGCTGAACATTGTCGTGTCGTACGACCCCGTCGGGTGGGGCGTGCCCTATGCGGGCTCCATTGTGTCGGACGACCGCGAGCTGCTGGTGGATCTGTCGCTCCAGGTGCTGCTGGTGCTGCTGGACTTTGGCCAGACCACGGAGAGCAACTCGGCCGCGACGTCCAAGCCGCAGCCGGGCAGCTCGACTCCGGCAGCGAAGCGTCGCTCGTCGTCCGTGACGTCGAGAACCTCGAACCCCATTTTCGACGGCGTGGCGAATGTGTACCGCAACTTGCTGTCGTCGCTGCAGAGGCCGGAGGACTTCCAGTTGATTTTCACGGGGCTGTCACGCCTGCTGAACAACTACCACCAGTCGATGAGCACGCTGCTGCCCAACTCGATTAAGCAGATCAAGTGCCACCAGGAGCTGCTCGTTCTGCTGTGGAAGATGCTGGACGAGAACACGGAATTCCTGCACTATGTGCTGAAGAAGGCGGACGTGAACCAGCTCGTGGTCCCGCTGTTGTTCTTGATGTACGAAGGGCGACAGGAGCCTGCCAAGGTGGGCATGATTCACATCTGTACCTTCATCCTGCTGCTGCTGAGTGGCGAGCGCGACTTCGGTGTCAACTTGAACAAGCCTTTCAACAACCACCTCCCGCTGGATCTGCCTCCGTTTTCGGGCAACCACGCGGACCTGCTGATCGTTTGCCTGCACAAGATTATTGTGAGCGGCTACGAGAAGCTCAACTCGGTGTACAACTGCTTCCTCACGATCATTTGCAACATCTCGCCGTACTGCAAGAAGCTCAACATGGTGTCCAGCGTCCGCCTGCTCCGCCTGTTCAAGCTGTTCGCGCAGCCGCGCTACCTGTTCGACAACGAGGCCAATCACCACTTGGTGTTCTTCCTGCTCGAGACCTTCGACAACATCATTCAGTACCAGTACGAGGGCAACCAGCAGGTCGTGTACGCCATGATCCAGAACAAGAACGTCTTCTACCAGCTCAACGACCTGCAGCTCCCGCCGATTCGAGCTGCTTCGGCCACGACCAAGAAGGAGGGCGAGGACGCAGAGCAACAGGAGCAGAGCTCCGAGGAGTTCGTCCCCACGGTCGAGTGGCTCTCCGCCTGGAAGAAGAAACTCCCGTTGACCACGAGTCTTCGCCTACTCCAGCACCTCATCCCCCAACTTGAAGACGCCTGCCAGAAGGCTGGAGGCAGCCTGGACGAGGATGCGATGCTGTACTTCCTGCGCACGACCACGATGGTGGGTCTCCTGCCCGTGCCGCACCCGATCGTTATCCGGAAGTACCAGATCAACCAGTTCACGCACCTGTGGTTCACCACCTTCACGTGGGGCGTCATCTTCCTGCGTAACCAGGTGCTGCCTCTCTTCGACGGCGGCGCCATCACTCTGTTCACCATCAGCGTTCTATAAGGTACTTTTCGTGCGAGAGATCTACTTCATTAGCCAGGAAAGCCACGACATGCCGATCCGCGATCGAAGTGGGCAGGCCAGGAAAAAGCAGTGCGTTAAATCAATCAAACAGCGAGTTAGATATTTCAAGTGTGCATGCATATGCAGCTTAGGGACGGGTATTGCTACAACTCGGGGGCTGCCCTAGCTGTGTGTTTTCAGTCTGCAGGATCGTGCCCGCGTCATTCGTTTGAGGGGAATAAAGTGCTGGGCACCAGCGATCATACAGTTGTCTCCGTCACGGCGATGGCACGGACAGGAAGTGAAGGAGGAACTTCTCCATCTTCTCAGCTCGCTGAGCTGCGGTGGCTTGTGCGATCTCGAACTCGTGGGCGTTCCGACGTATGCGCTCTTCAGGGACCAGCACATTGGACTGGTTCGAGCCTACGCTTGACACCGTCGAGGCTGTAGATGCAGGCGAGCTGTGCTCGTCTAGCGCCAAGACACGCCCGACACTGGTGCGAGCCAAATCCTTGCCAAAGTTAACTCTGCAAGGCGACACGAGGCATCGGCCAAAGACAAAAGCTAGCTTCTCGGGCGTGAGCTTGTTGGTGGCGTTGTGCTTGAGTACTTCTCGCAGGAAGGACACCAAGTACACGACCACGTTGTACCTCACTGGCGGCAAAGCATCCAGCAGCGCTCGACATCCTTGGGCCATGTTGCCATTTATGTTTGCGATTGCAGCAGCCAGCGCTTCGTCCGGTACTACACTTTGACGCAAAGCTTGCAGCCAGCGCACAAGTAATTCGGCCATAGAGTATCCGCTGTGAGTAGGCAGCGGCGCTCCAGTGTCCAATGCTTCACGCAGTTGCACAATCTCTACCTTGCTGCCAGCTTCAACGAACAGGTTCTTCTCTTGCATATAATTCTCGTAGATGTCGTTCACCATGCGCCACAGTTCCTTGGGGACCTTTTGTGAGTCGCTCGCTGCTGTCAGCGTTGGCGGTGCGTTGGGAGTCTGGGGAGAAATGAGCGAGCTTGCGTCGACACCAGTTGCTCCACCGACCCAAACGCTGAACACCGACGCAGCAGGAGACCGCGCCGCTGTAAACTTGGCCTGTCGGATCGGCTCTGAGCACGACACTAACTGCTCCAGAGAACTCCCAAAGCAAGAGTTTGCGTACTGCCCGGACACCACCAAGAAATAGTCGCGTCCGTTCTCGACGCGTAGGATCATGGTGTCATCCAGTGTCTCTTCTCCACTTGTGAGACCGTGAGCGACACTTTCATCAACGAGAGCTGTGATGCGAATCTCCATCTTGTCCCGCGGTGGGATCATGCCAAACATCGGTGCAACATTCAGCCACGGCTTGCATATTGTGACGTCCTCCAGCTTTGGAATGAAGCGGAAGTGCGCCACAACTAGCCCCGTGTTCTCGATGATCACCTTCTTGCTCTGCTCGACGTTAAACTTCAGCTGCGAGAAAGAAATAACGCCACTACTCGTCGTGCTGCCGTCTTCCTGAAGCAGTCGAACCTTGGGCATGTTCTCGTTCTCCCACTTGTCCAGTTGCATCATGATTTCCCGGATCACCTCACTCTTCTTGGACTCTACTTGATATTTCACCTGGATGTCGAACAATGCATGAACGGGCTTGTGATCAGACAGGTCCAGGACAGGAACGGAAGTGTAGCTTCGAAGCTTCACGTCGTTCGGGCTCTTCGCTCTCCAGAGCACGCGATCGCACCAGGCAGGAGCCCGCAGTTTCTTCTCGGGTCGCTTCTCATACTCCGACGTCCCAGCCTGGAATTTGTACGTCGGCGGGAAAGTAAGTGGCCCTTCTTGGAAACCTTTGAGCACGTTGCCACGTTGGCGCTCAATCGTCAGCTGATCATGCTGCGCGAGCTTATCGAGCGACCGTCCACTCTCCGCCAGCCTGAAAACCTCCTCCGTCGACAGGGTATCGTGAATCCTGTAATTCAGATCGCCAATCCAGAAAACAAAGTCGTGGTTAAGGATCGACGGCTCGCCACTCCAGAACCTGCCACTATACATATACAAAAGCCCAATCGGTTAGTACTCCATCAGCCTCACAACAGAACCCTCCAACCCCCCCAACTCACCTAATGTCCTGAATCGGGGCAGCTCCATCCTCGGCGCTATCTCCGAACTGGACCTTACTCAGAATGTTAAGATAGTCCGCGTTCCTTCCAGCCACGTTCTCCCTGTGTGCAGCCAAGTGCGCGCACACGAAGCAGAGCGTGCTGCTGTAGAACTTGAGTCGAACTGCAGCCCCTCCTTTATTGCCCATGACGCCCATGATGCCGACCCCAGCCGTCGCGCCCTTGATCTCCTTGACATGGTCCCAGTGGTCCGTGCGCACGAACACCAGCAGTAGAATCCCCACCAGGTGCTTCTCCAGCACCACGCGGTACTGCAACGCCGGAGCCTCCGCGCCTCCAGCTCCAGCTCCAGCACCGGGACCGATGTGGCGGTTCAGCGCCGTGAGCACCGCCTCCTCCCACGCCGAGCTGCGCTGCACCGTGAGCGCGCTGTTGACCACCACGTTGACCGCGTTGAGGTCCACGATCTCCTGGAAGCCGAGCGCCACGACGTCCGGCGGCGGCTCTCGCGTCGTCGTCGTCGCTGCTCCTTGGGGCTGCAGCCAGCTGACGATCTTGGCGGCCTCGGCGGGCGCCAGCGGCTTCTTGGCGTTGACGTTCCACGTGCCCGTGGCGACGCGCGTGGGGCGGAACTCGGTGTACGCGGCCTGGCGCTGCTGCAGCTGCTGCTGGATCCAGTCCTCGCGGATGATGTCCATGACCACGGGGTTGTAGTACTTGCCGTTGGACTGCGACGAGGAGGCCGAGGAGGACTCGGGCTCGCAGCTGCCCAGGCAGGCGGGCGACGGCAGCACCGCGCCGCCGCCGGAGGGGACACCGCGCGCAGCCATGGGGCGGGGCGGACGGAGGTTACGCTCTTGTCCCTCGTTGTCGTTGCGCCTCTTGGGGTGTCGTAACGCGAGATGACCCGATTATATAAAGTTGAAGCCAATATCAGCGAATAAGAAGAGCAGACGGACGAATCGCCACTTGTGATTGGCTATAACCCGCGTAGATGGGGTTACGTTCTCAGGAGAACAATCCAATTGTAACCTCGAGAGGAGAAAGGTGCTCGTAAGTGTAGTATCTCCTTCTTCTTCTTCTCCTCTCTGCTAGCATGGAGGGGCGCAACGGCAAGTGGGTGAACGTGGACTACACGAACCGCATCATGGAGGAGTCGACCGCGCTCCCTCCCGCCCACAGCAGCAGCAGCAACGCAGCCAACGCAGCAGCCAACGCCACTGGGCTGGAGGACCTGACGCCGTTCCTGCCGCCGGCCTCTCTCGCGTCCTCCGCGGCCTCCTCCTCCTCCTCGTCCCACGCCCCTCCGCCCACCCTCCAGGTGTCCGTGAGCGAGCCCGTGAAGCAGGGCGAGGGCATGAACGCCTACATCTCGTACAAGATCAGCACGGCCACGACGCGCCCGCAGTTCTCCAAGAGCGCCTTCTCGGTCATCCGCCGCTACAGCGACTTTGTGTGGCTGCACGCGCACTTGTCGGCCATGTACCCGGGCGTGGTGGTGCCCCCACTGCCGGAGAAGCTGCTGGTGGGGCGGTTCGTCATCCGCCGCTACAGCGACTTTGTGTGGCTGCACGCGCACCTGTCGGCCATGTACCCGGGCGTGGTGGTGCCCCCACTGCCGGAGAAGCTGCTGGTGGGGCGGTTCTCCCCCGAGTTTGTCGAGAGTCGCCGCCGCGCGCTGCAGCTGTTCCTGCACCGCTGCTGCCTGCACCCGGAGCTGCAGCACAGCGAGCACCTCACGACGTTCCTGGAGGCCAGCGAGGACCAGCTCGCGGCCTTCCGCAGGGACCCGCGCCACGCGGCGCCCAACGCGCAGCGCGGCGTGCTGTTCCAGTGGCTGGACGACACGGTGAGCTCCATCTCGTCCACGCTCATCACGCCCACCACGAACCTGCCCAAGACCCCGGCGGACCTGGAGGTGGAGGACATGATGGCGTACATTGAAGGGCTGGAGCCCATCATGACGGGGCTGCACAAGCACGCCCACGGGCTGACCAAGAGGGCCCGGGAGATCGCGGACGGACTGTTTGAGTTTGGGGTGTCGTTCACGCTACTGGGGAAGTCCGAGGAGAACCCGTCGTTGCAGGAGGGGCTCAGTCATATTGGACACTGCTCCGACCAGCTCTCGATTTTGGCGGCGGAACACGCTGAGCGCGAGGCGCTGCATTTTGAAGAGCCGATCTTTGACTACATTCGGCTGGTGGGGGCGGTGAAGGCGGCGCTACAGAAGCGGAACGAGGTGAGGTGCGCGTACGGAGCGGCGGTGGCCGATCTTGAGGCGAAGGAGGCTGCGCTGGGCAAGCTGCTGAAGAGCGCTCGGGGAGGGTCGTCTGAGGAGAAGGTGCAGCTTGCGGAGAGCGAAGTGCGCGCCGCCCAGCAGCACATGGAAGATGCCAAGCTTGAGGACGACATTGTCACGGAGAGAGTGCTGCGCGAGGTGGAGCGGTTCAAGCGCGAGAAGCTGGCAGACTTCAAGCACATTATCCTGGACTACATCCAAATGCAGATCGAGTACAGCAAGAAGGTGGAGGAAGAGTGGCAGCAAGTTATCCCCAAGCTCACGATGATCCACGTGGAGAACGGAGGGTCCCCACTGGCGTCTATGAGTCCCATTTCAGAGGCCACGACCAATGGCGCCTTCCACGAGCAGGACGCTGCGGCCACGTCGCTCGGACCGATGATCCACGAGGACTACATCCCGTCCAACGGGGATTTGGCGGATAGTCTGTCGGATCTGACGCTGATGGCCAACGACGACGTTGGCCAGGACCCGTATCAGCGATCGCCCTACGGCTCTCGGCCGATGGAAGACTCCAATCCGGATGTGTCGCTATAGCGGGGATGGCTGGAAGGAAGTCGATCCGGCATCACTGATTATATTTTTAATGTAAGCAAGGAACTGAAAGTCCTGTCTCTATTGTGCAGCGTTGGTGCGCCGCTGACGTTGGTTGTTGCGCTGGGCAAGAGCCACAGCAATCTGTCCGCGTGACGGCAGTATCCAGCGCGCGTAGCTGTCCTGGTAGCTCAGCTCTCCAGCAGCCTCCTTGCGGTTCTGGATAAACTCTGAACCGTGATACAGAGCTACACCGGCGGCCAGACTGAAGACGGTGCAAAGCACCAGCATGACAATTTGGTTGCCTGAGAGGCCGACCAGCTTCATGGACGGCAGTGCCTCAAACTTTGACGGTGGCAAGGCGCATGAAGGTTCTCCACTAGTGGCGTTGGAGCCGACCGTGAGGTTCACCGGGTAATCTGCGTAGAGGTACAGATTGCAAGGACCATATTCACTGACGTTGCCACCGCGGGCAATGCGCATGTAGCCGTCCTCGCCCCACATAGTGCCCCAGGTATTCCGGATGGTCCAATACTTCAATGCGCATGTAGCCGTCCTCGCCCCACATAGTGCCCCAGGTATTCCGGATGGTCCAATACTTCTCGCCGGCGTCAGTCTCACCAAAGCCCACGACCACCACGGCGTGGTTAACTTCCTCTCCATCACTGAGGCAGTCTTGAGCGTCGTAGATTCCACCTGCGTAGTGGCGGAACCCGTCTCCTGTAGCATCGATGTTGGCTGTAACAGGCCCTCGCGTCACCGCTCGCAGTAGCGCCTTCTCACTCGTAGCCACCACCTTGTAGTCCGATACGTTCTGCTCCCAAGCCACAACCACCTCATCAGTGAGCTTCGAGGGGCACGCAGGATCCGTCTCGTTCGTAGCCATCACGTACGGGATCACACTCCCACAAGATAGTCCATGAGGCTTGGCTAGGCTCAGGTACGTGTACGTGAGGAACGGCATCCCACCGGCGCACCCCTCCGACGAGCTTGTCATGTTATCGGGGAACTTACTCCGAATGTGATCCAACGACGCCGAGCAGCTCAAAACCTGCTCAACACTCAACGCCGTTGCCTGAACATCGTTCTCAATCGCATACCTCGACTCCACCACCGATACGCCAGCAAAGGCCCAGCAGCTGCCACACGTTCCCTGGTTCTTAATGGGCGTCATGTACTTCCCTCCGTCCTTCGTCGTCCAGTCCAGCGACGTCGGCACCTCAATATCGTCCTCCTCCTCTTCCTCCTCATCACCCCCCTCACTCGACCCGTCGTC
>JAIKVH010000752.1:0-12397 GCA_024679275.1 Phytophthora niederhauseri
TGCCTTCTCTAATAATGAACGGATTGCCTTGCCCCACGCACAAGTGTTGAGAGTGGATGCGGAAAAAGGTACTTCGGTGATTTGGGCGAAGACTCAGTGAAAATGCTCGAGTATTTTGCCTCAATCTCTGGCACAGAAGAGATCCGTCCGCAGTATAACCCCGCCACGTACATGCTGGAAGTGATTGGCGCTGGTATCGGTCGAGACGTGAAGGACTACTCGGTGGAATACGCCAACAGCCAACTGTGCGTGAAGAATCGGGAGCGAACACTGGAACTCTGCAAGGTATCGGACGACTTTGTACGTCACTCGACACTGAATTACAAGCCGATTGCTACGGGATTCGGGAACCAGTTGCGTGAGCTGACGAAGAAGCAGCGGCTGACGTATTGGCGAAACCCGCAGTACAATTTCATGCGAGTGTTCCTGTTCCAGATCTTCGCCGTCATCTTCGGCACGACGTTCTACCAGTTGTCGGCGGGAAGCGTCAAGAAGATCAACTCGCACATCGGTCTCATCTACAACAGTATGGGCTTCATCGGCGTGACGAACCTCATGACAGTGATCGAGGTGAAGTGTGCTGAGCGTGCCGTGTTCTACCGAGAACGGATGTCGAACTACTACAGCCCGCTACCATACAGTTTGTCACTATGGTTCGCTGAAATCCCGTATCTGATCCTGGTGATTATCCTGTTCGTGACCATCGAGTACTGGCTGGTGGGCTGGAGCGGCGACGCCGGCGACTTCTTCTTCTTCCTGCTCGTCTTCTACCTCTACACGTCGGCGTGCACGTACATTGGTCAGTGGATGCCAGCTTTGATGCCGAACGAGAAGGTGGCAAATCGATTCTAGCTATCCGTCTACGGCAGGGCTACCTCACAGTTGAGGCGTCGTATAAGGAACCTCGGGTTCCGCTGGATTCAAGCATGGCGGCGACGCTCGTGGCTAGAGCACTCAATGACACTTCCAACTCCACGCCCGCTTCGGTCATTTCGACCAAGGTGCTTCATGTTCTCTTTTTTATGGCGGCTCCCGGGGGAACCCAGGCCCCGGAGGAAGTGGTTCTGTTCTCTTGCGGGTAGATCCTGCCTCGGGCGTAGGCATTCCTTTGTGGATAGCGAGCATGGCTTATGGTGACCGGAGAACTACAAACAACATGGCTGAATACTGGGGGCTTTTACACGGACTTACACGCGCAAAAACGGTCGGCATTCGTCAGCTTCACGTTGTCGGCGACAGCAAGATGATCATCAACCAAATGGAGGGCAGGAGGCCTTCAAGGCTACCGCGTCTGGCTCGCCTGTATTGGTGTTGCCGGGTTCTCGCGGACTACTGTGCTGTGCATACTTGGAGCCATCATTTTCGCACGGCAAATAAAACCGCGGATGCGCTTGCCAATCTAGTGATGGACACAAACTCAAGCCGGCAGGTCAGTTTAGCAGGAGAGCAATTTCCGTCTGGTTGCTGGGATGGTGCGCTCCGCAACATATCTCATGGCCTCAGCGAATGGTAATTTGGGCATCCCCACGTGGCTGAACGAAGCGAAAGGACTGGTCAACCTTGAGAAGTGACGGCGACATACACGGCTAACAACTGAATGGAGGTTAGCTGCGGATATTGATGATCGTTAGGGCTCCCAGCATTAAATGAACACAATATACCTCACCTGCAAAATGAAAAATAATGAACGAGAAGGTGGCGAACGTGGCTGTGGGCGCGATTTCGTGCCTGCTCAACCTCTTCTCGGGCTACCTTCACGGCAATGAAGACAGGGTACAAGTGGTTCACGTATCTGATGCCGTCGAGTTACTCGCTGGCGGCGCTGGTGGGAGTGCAGTTCGGTGACAACCAGAACATCATCGCGGTGACTTCGGTCAACACGACTAGCCATCTCAAGAGATAATTACGGGGGGGGGGGGGGCCGAACGGCACTTGGTGGGTTAGGGGTTTGCTTGTGATAAGCTTAATAAGCTTAATGCAGGTACAGTACTCCAGTTTGCAATGGCTTTTGAGTTGACTGCAGGGATGCTTGTCCCACTTGATCAAGTTGTGCTCTCTACGGCAGCATCGTAAGCAACTCTTTTTGCCAATGTACTCGATCTGCTATGCCCCTCCATTTAGCATAGATATTGCGTAGATGCGGAGCTCTCGGAGGCCGCCGTCGTCTCATGTGTGCCAGGATAATTGCGCTAAACAGCAAATGTAAACTAAGCCTAGGATACAAAGTTTTTTTTTCTTTCGTGTTCAGCTCCAAAGATATTGTGAAACGCGGTTGGAATGGCTTATTAGCTAACATCTTTATCTTAATCGGGTTTGAATTTCCGTATATGAGGGTATAAAACTAGCTACAAAGCGAAATCGGTTAGCAAATAGGAGAGTGTAATCCTGCTTGGACAAGCTGGCGAGACTCGATCTCGGTCTAAATTAGCGACGGCGGCTAAGAGCTACCGAGACGCCTTTGGGCCAATACAGCCCGAAGTTTGGAGTCATCCATGTCGATAAGGCTCCGACCGAGTTGGTTATCTACTGCACCACCACTAAATGCTTTGACGCCTTCCATATTACACGCTACAAAGCTGGTGACTTACATCGGCACCTACAGAGCTATAATTATTTAGCTCAAATAGCTCGGAATGTCGACTTCCACGGCGACATTCCGCCTTATTTACAAACAAATCTGTTGCGAATCGGATTAACCCCATGGGCCTGCTTGCTAATCGCCATGAAAATTCCTAATCTAAAATAGAGGCGGGGATCTAATTAGGAGATCAGTCGAAATAAATAAGACTTCGAAGTCTAGCCAAAACCTTGACGGATTTACTATCCGATTAGACTGGTGTGTTTTCCGCTGGAGTGCGGAAGAGAAGTTTTCTGGCATGGTGCTACTGACTTCGTGCGACTGAGCACCTTCAAATACCCGAGGAGTTTCAAGTGACCAAGTTAGAGTAGGCACTAGATAGATAAGATCGATGGGGGGGCGGTCATTCGCGAATTTGCGCTCAAGCCGACCAGTTCAACCTTCTAAGTTTAACATTCCAGCCACTTCATGGCCCCTCCGCCGACGCTTCAGGCCGTCAAGTACGTGCTGCTACTCCCTGAACTCCTCGATCAAGGCATTCAAGAACCGCAGTACGCCAAGGTCACTCGTCGAATGCGGTCTGGCGTCACGCTGTGTGGCATTGGAAGTGAGCGCGAGCGCAAGTGGAAAATCGCCATCGAGCAGGGCAGTTACAGAAGGCGAAGTAGATGCGAACCCTTCTCCACTCATCCGCTCTCCTGTGGTGATTATCAACGATGACCACTTCATCCATGGCCAAGTGGCTGCGTGCGACGGCGATGGAGCTGTGGTAAACACGGTTGGGGGAATTCATCGTGTACCCCGATCCAGTGTCGTCAGATCGGCCCCCGTCGTCACTATTCTGCTTCGAAACCTGTCGTTTGCCGCAGAAGACAGGAGCCTACCTGAAATCGCTGACCTCCATCAGAAGCTATTAGATCGCATACTGGGCACCAATGGCGCCACCGCTTCCAACGCCGTCCAGCAAATAATGCACGGTATCATCGACGATGCTATGCGTCCCTCGGCAGACGAGATTGTGACGTGGATCAACCCACTATCGGGACAGGAAGTCGCTTTTCCTGTTCAACATGCCGTCGATTATGTTTTCTACAAGGATGGTGGAGTGGAGCCAACTCCAGACTCGGTAGGACCCTCATTCTGCACACCACCGACAGCATCCAACCAGCGTCCGGTGGCCGAAACTACAAGGACGGCACGCGGGATCTCCCTCCTTAACCCCCGTAGAGTCTCCACCCGTACGGCAGCAAGTGCCATGTTCGACACACAAGATGATGATGACAACGTTCTTGAAGAAATTGAAGTCGGCGCTTCGACGGATGAACCCAATCACGAGGTGCAGCCGTTCGTGCCTCCTCCAAGCAAACGAGCTCGAACGACACTGTCTGTCGCACAGCAGCAGCACAGTGGAGAGATTATTGCTGCCCTCGCGTCCCAGCCCCGCCTGCAGCGTATTTTTGCGGAGAACTATCTGCCCGACTCCTCAGTAGCACCAAGAACATACACGCAGGCACCAACTACTTCTACGACAATCCTAGGATCCGATTGAACTCAGCACAAGGTGAAGCAGCGCTGAATTTCAATGTCGGCAACGCAAGTGTTCCTACTTCATCCCAGATCCAGGTTCATGAAGCGGTCGCTGCACCGCACCATCAAGGTGCGACGTTAGAAGAATATGTGGATGGTATGATTGCTTCGGAGTATTGCTTGTTTAAACCCTTGCCCGGGGTGTCTACGCGAGTCCGTGATGTTCAGTTTGGCAAGCGTGGACTGTCGGTGATGCACTTCCAGCCTCTCGCATTTGATGATAAAGTGGTATGGTACACGAATGATCTAATTTTCAGAATCTGAGCTCCTCGACGGCGATTCCCAAAGCCCCGCAACCAAAGGATGTTCATGAAGTGGTGGAGTTTTTTGCTAGCGACTACTTCTCTGCCGACCTGAATGCTTCTATCACGGCGCTAGTCGCGCCAGTCACAGGTCTCGCGCGGTCGCATGTGTGGGAGACCAACGACCTACCGCTTCTCGTCTATTGGATCAACGTCACGCTGGAGGAGTATCGAACACAAATAAGCCAAGCAACGTTGGTACCTGGTGAATTCAAGAAAAAGTTTTCGCTGGAGAACAGCAGCCTTCAACACATCCTACAAACGGTGTCTTCCCGACAGCTTCAGCGGCTTCGCAATGAAATTACGCAGCCTAGTCGAGCTTCAAACCGCGGTCAAGAACAGCTCAACAATGATTCTGTAGCCAAACAAGCCGCCCCACTGACGAAGGATCTGGAGAAGCTAATTCCGCAACAAGAAGGCACACAGCTATGCCTCCGATACCTGTCGGTGAAAGGCTGCCGCTCAACGCCAACCGTCCCATGTTTTTCGGGAAGAACCCACTTCGATCCTGAGTCGCTGCATCCTCGACTTAAGGCTCTGATCAAGAAACGTTTTGGCGGGCTCAAGGCCAAGTACTCGTCGCTCTGAAGAGGCCCGGGCGATCAATGGGCAGGGCCGTCGGGCAGACAGCGGCGATACACCGTGCCTACGCAGACGCAAAATGCAGATATACAACTGGCGTCGAGCTCCGTCAAAGTAAATATCATGAGCCAGCTACTGGGTGAGCCTTCGCACCCCCAGACATACCCGCTGGTCCCTCCGTCAAATACGGCAGGTCATTCCAAGAGCCAGCTGCTCTCCGAACCTTCAAGATCGGATCTCAACACGCTGGTCCCTCCACCGGTCAACGCCGTGGCAGGTCAATCGTTCATGTCGCCTTCTCCAACACACCACCATGCAGCAGACTATTGGCAGTTCGAACTCTCCAAATTCAGCGAAGAATTTATTCGTCAGTGCCTTGAATCTGACCTGCTCCATGAGGAGGTCGTGATAAGTACCCATTTACACCGTCAAGGTTTTCGTTGAGATCGTTCTCCCGCCGGCTTGGATATCTTGGCACAGCGCACGCTGACTGAGATTTGTCAAGCACAACGACTTGACGTGGCGTCGGCTGCGCGCCTTGTACGTGGTGAACGCCCTACAGACCCACGACCAAACAAAGCCATGTGTCCGCAGGCTATTGCGTCGTTACTAGACGGCTATGAACATCGAGATGTGGTGTTAGCAATAATGGAGCGCGGCATCGAGCCTAAGTAGTTACGCCCTCCACCACCCGTTCGGCCCGTTAAGAACCACAAGTCTTGTCTAAAGCATCTCTTGGCGGTCATTCGCAGTATTCGAGACGGTCAAAACAACGGACGCTACATGATCGTCGACGACGCATTATCAGAGCAGTGGTCAAATGTGGTGTGCAGCCCCCTTCGTGCAGTTGAGAAGAAAGACATCGATCCGGCCATTGAAGTGCGTCTCATACACGACCTCAGCTTTCCTGAAAATATCTCGACGAATGCAAGTTTCGACAAAACTTCCGCTCCAGAGATTCGATACCACTACATCGTGGCCATAGCTGATCGAATTGAAGATCTCATCACTCGATACCCTCAGTGTGTGATACGAATACTGAAAGTTGACGTGAAGGGCGCGTATCGACACCTCATGGTAGCTTCACAGCACGTGCATTGGATGGCAGCCCGAATTCCAGAAGCAAAAGCCTCATTGATAGACTTGTCGGCTCCCTTCGGTTGGTCTGGCTCGCCTCCTTTTTACAGTGCCTTTGGTCGAGCAATCACGTGGCTCGTGCAGCAGAACTCACCACACACGGTGTCGGCCAGTGAAGACAACGAAACGTTCTGGAGGTTCGAGTGGGTCGACGATCACCTTCTCATCGAAGTTGATACGGAGGACCGGTTGCAGTTAGCAGAAGCAACCCTTCGACACGCAATGCTGGCCATTCTTGGCCCTCGGACAATCAACGAAGAATTTTTTTCAAAGTGGGAAACACGGCTAAATGCACTTGGTCTAACGTGGGATACTGCCAACTGCACCGTGTCGATGCCCGTTGACAAGATTGCCAAGGCGCTGGGTCGCGTGCGCAAACTGAAGCAATCAAAAACAGTGACGAAATCTGACTTGCTAAAACTTCTCGGGAGTTTGCGCCACGTTTGTAGTTGTCTTCGGACTGCCCGGCCATTCTACCAGCACCTGCAGTCTTTGTCCAATCGAGCTCCCCGGCATGGCGCAGTAAAACTTTCAGCAGGAGCAAAAACCGATCTCGACTGGTTTGAACACATACTGAGTGTCAAGCATCTAGAAGAATTACCACTGTCACTTTTCAGCAGCCGTGAACCGACAGCTCAGCTACATCTGTATATGGACGCGTCCGACATGGGCCTTGCAGTGTTAAACCCGTCGGCCAATCAATTTATCCAAATTGCTTTCGACTCCGAAGAAACAAAGTGGATCACGGCGGATTCAAAATCAAACAAGTTTTCGATAAATGTTCGAGAGCACATGTGCATCGCACTCGCACTCTGGATCTGGGGGTCAACATGGACGTCGTTGGATCCAGATCGCACCGTAGTCGTGAAATGCTGGAGTGGCAACCGAGCCGCGGTGGCATGGAGCAACTCGCTTGCGAGCACCAACGAGCTTAGCCAGGAAGTCAATCGCGCGATAGGTCTCGCCGAAGCATTATTCAACGTTCGAGTAATTGCATCGCACCTACCAGGATCGACGAACATCGCCGCGGACGCGGCATCTCGGGCATAGGTCTCCCCCTTTTCGGAGATTTGGACTAATTTTTCGCCATCATGGAGACAGGTTCCAGTGCCCAAGACCTTGAGGAAGCTCTATCAAACCTTCTCCAAGACCTTCAATCCCAATCACTGGCCCAATCGTCCCGCGTTAAGTACGCGGCAACTTGGCATCAATGGCGGGAGTGGTGCAACATGCCCGGGTTCTCCATTTGGTTGCCACCTCAAACAGAGTTGTACTCGTACCAACTTGCACTCTTCGGCGTGCACTGCTGGAAATTCGGGTGGAATCACGAGAACAAAGGAAATACTACCTCTACCGTCGTCTCCAAAATCAGCCACATCGCGTGGCATCATCGTCGCGTGCTCGGGTTCTCAGTTGGGCTCTCAGACGGACACAAACTCGCGCTCAACGGAATGCGCCACCAGGACGCCAATTCAACAAGAAAGGCTCCGGTCACAGTCGCTCTATTACGAATCATGTACAAGTCCCTTGACTTCAGCCAACCCCGTCACCGCGTTATCTGGGGGGCTGCGGTCTTGGGGTTTTTCCTTCTACTCCGCCGTTCCGAATATCTAGCTGTCGGGAAAAAGGCTTACGAATTCATCCTGACTCGCGCCGACATCTCGTTCACCGACAAGAATGGCAAGGCCTGTAGCACATTTGACAAAATCGCGGAGGTTGCTGTTAGATTTCGGGGTGGAAAGAATGACCAATACAAGCAAGGCACCACCCGGTCAATAGGACGTTCGGGGTCCAACTGGCTCTGCCCCGTTCACGCTACATGGTTCTTGGCTGAACATCACCGTGACCTTCAGCTACCAGCCACAGAACCGCTCTGCACAATCACTTCGGGCTCAATTGTACAAGTCCGTGACATTTCGCAGCTAATCAAGGCAGCAGCCGTCGCCGCTGGCGAATCGCCTCAGCACTTCGGCACTCATCCTTACGCAGTGGTGGGGCATCGGCACTGTTTGCAGCTGGAGTCGACAGCATAGCCGTGAAGCAATTTGGGCGGTGGCGATCGGACGCGTTTGAGCGATACATTCGTCTGAATAACCATCAGACATCAACTATGGCGCGGGCAATACTCAATCCAACGTTAGCAGCGGCAAACTACAATGGGCAACCTCCTCAAACCAGAGGCGCCGCTGCTAATACATCTCGTTGAGGTGCTGCCGCTGTGCAGCACTCCCCCAGTAGTCCACGACAGAAAATTCGGGGTGCCGATCACAATAACAAGATCCTATTGATAATATATTACTAAGTATTATCTACTACTTCATAGTAATTTCGATGGTCGACCTTCAAAAAGCCTATATCTGAACACACACTCGGATTCTTCGTGCATAAATATTCCTTTTACGAGCCTCAGTTCAATCTAGTTGTCAGAGCTGACGCGGGGATTGTGGGGTCGGTCGAACCGCTGGCAAATTGCCAGTGGCAATCCACAGCTCAATCTTGTTGGTCCCCGTTACTAGAGCCGAGGATTGGACCGTGTACTTGTACAGCTTATAACGGAGTGTTCCAGCTCTAAGTAAAAACCAACACCTGAAGTCACTGTATCCGTTTAATCGATTCATATTTTGCACTTACCGCTCCCCGTACACACCGTGTAAGACGGGGTTCATTCATTCGAGGCGATAATGAGTGCGCGCCGCCAAACACGTCCTTAACCAGGTAGATAGCGTTATTGAGCCATTCAGTGGATCAGGGCTAGCTGTAGGCGGGACCGACACGAGCAAAGCCGGTCTGGCCGCCAAATGCTTTGCTTGTGGTGCAATTGTGTACGACGGTGGTTCCGGACGTCAAAATATTTCCCTCTGCACAAAATCGACGAGAGTAGACATGCGGCCAAACTTCCCTGGAAGCGGAAAGATTGCCACACGCCTCAAATAAATTCTTCTAGTGGGTGGCAGTAGTCGGCATTAGTAAATGTGGCCAATCATATGCCTGCTTCTCTCCTTGAATGATCTGTTAGTGGCACGAAGCACGTTAGTTGTGTGCGCAACACGCAGTCAGCAGCACCAGAAGACGCATGTAGGCTTATAGTTACAGCGCACCTGTAGTTGAGTTGCCACAGGGGCTCATGCATGGTGTTGATCGGAGTCGCGCTGGGACTGGAGTCGGCGTATGCTTAGAGAGGGAGCTTTCCTACTGTTGACCAATGAAATGCATCAGTCAGAATTGCGACTTTCACGGTACTTATCTTCTGCGCCATGCGCATACAAATTCTGGAGCACTTTGGATTATCTGAAAAATACCAGCGATTTGTATGGCGACCACTCGCCGAGTGACCGAGTGACTCGGTCGCTTATTCGAACTTGTATGCGCCAAACGCAGAAGATAACGCAGAAGATTTGATACAAAAAAAGCGAGCGGCGCATACAAATTCAGGAGAATCTGAGTTACTAACTACTGCGGTAGTATTAGTTGGCTCCTCGTCCCAAAATAATATATGCTGTAGTATTTGAGCATCATTTTAATGTGGTATCAGAGGAATAGTAGTTCAAAACAAATTACTGTCAATCCCTGGGTATGACTTTCGCAAGAATTTCCCAGAAGAATGAGCACTCTTGGAGACTTTTTTTTAAAAGTCGTCATAAAAAAACGTAAACAGCACTAAACTCGATTAAAAAAACTCGATCATCGTCCTCCGTTCCGTTGCAGGAGCATGGTATTTGGCACTAGCTAAGGAAGCCGTAGCCGGACCAGGGTCATCAGGTTGCAGCGTACAATACCGCCCTCCGTGCTGGACAAGCCCGCCCACCATTCGCTCCATAACCCACCAGCAAGTCGAGCATACCACGAGCTCAAAAGAACCGACAGCCAGTATGCGCCTTACTTTCATCTTCGCAGTGGTTGTTGCGGCCACTCTTCATGCCTGTGGCGCTGCGCCCGTTCGGTTAAAGCGCCGGATGTTGCGCTCGGGAACGGGGCGTCACCTGCTACCACGGGTGGCGGATGGGTCCTGCGTCGAGAAGAACAACGATGGTATTGAGCAAGAGAGGGTCTTCGAGTTAAAGGGAAAGTGCCACAGCTCTGAAAAAGTCTGCAAACCTCAAACAAGAGAGGGTCTTCGAGTTAAAGGGAAAGTGCCACAGCTCTGAAAAAGTCTGCAAACCTCAACGACGAGGGCAAGTACCAGCCAGGGCTGGCTTAAGACACAGACAGCGAGACTCGCGTGAACGCGAAGTAGCCTCGTGATGCCAAATCCGATGTAGCCCGTGCCTTTCGATTGATGAGAAGCGTTCTCAGCCTTGCTCTGGGCGGAGGTGTACATGTAGTGGTCACTCGAGAACTCCGATAACTTAAGTGTTGGATCGGCAGGAGAGAACCAGTACATCCGGGCCCAGTAGTCCGAGATCAAGTCGGCGAGGATGATGCTGCCCGAGACCAGCACGGAGAAGCTTGCCAAGAAGGCAGCCAACGCCTGCAAATTGTGCAGTTTGGAGTGGAGATTCCGCTGCAGGGTGTCGATACTCAACCGATGCTCCACTACGTATTATACAACTTAATAGTTATAAGAACAGTGGATCATTAACGATTTCAGACTTGAACGGTAGGAATGTATTGTCAGCAGTGTGTTACTGTAGAGAGGTAATTCCAGCCCGTGCAGATCGCTGTCGCGCTTGGAAGTGCGTACTAGTACGCGCTACATGCCGTCCGTGTTCATGCCCAACTTCTTTGCCTGCTTAATAAGCCACTCGCGTTGCTGCGTTGGGCTCATATTCTTACCTTTCGCAGACTTGGCAGAACTGAGCTTCGCCCAAACCTTCGACCAGTCGATTCGCTCTTCATCGTCTTCGTTCTTCTCGACACGGCGAAGCATTCGTCCACCATCGGCGTGAGCGGAATCAGCAATAGCAGGGGAGGCCTCGTTCTCGGCCACAGCGATCTTGGAATTCGTGGCCGAAGGGAGTGCAGCGCCGCTGGCATGGAGAGTGGCCGCGATCACCACCGCGAAGATGAAAGTGAGACGCATAGTGATGGTTGTCGGTTCTTGGGCTTCTGAAAAAATCCAGAAGAGGTTAGTCGCGGGTGTGTGGCGACTGGCTTGAGGGCTGTGGAGCAAATTGTGGAATGAGGAGAGCCCGAGGTTTGTCCGGCACAAGAGTGTGCTATGATAGCTTGTTGCACAGTAGACTGTGAGTTTCAAAGGCCGAATCTCACTACTGAGTGTTTGTTGGACCAGCACGCTGGTTCAGAGCTGTCGCAAGCAAACAAAGCGCGGTCCTGGATGATGACGTTTCGGATCTGTACCTCTTTTCTTGCGTAAGTTCTTGTACAAAAGTTGACCGTGTGCTACTGGTATAACTTAATATAATTTTGTCTCGATAAAGGTTACCCTATACATGTAGATAAGTACGTATCCTCACTGTCTGGTGAAGAGATGAACGGTGCATTACGGCGTGCTCAAACTGCGAGCGCCGTTTGGATACGACTTGCCAAACGACAACACAAGAGAACCGAGTCTGATGTCACCGAACCGTCGCATTTGGACACACTCGTGAGGAATCTCTAGAACATGCTATAATATTTGAGAGAGTAGATCCTTCTTTCCAAAGCGAATGACGCACTAACGTAATAACGACGATTAGAAGCCCAGTTCAAATAGCGCCTAGGGGTGGGAGGGGATAATACTTCGTGTTAGTTGATCAGTGTGCGGAGTGGCAGGTTTTAGCTGCAGGCAAAGATGTGAAGGGGCGCTCCCAGCTACATGTAGTCTCCTCTAATGCTGGGGCGCTCTGCCACCATTGATTACCTAGCTGCAGCGAATGCATGTGACCCGGGAATTTTTTTGTGAGTGGCCTGCTCTCAGAGTAGTACTAATACAAGCGAATGCATGTGACCCGGGAATTTTTTTGTGAGTGGCCTGCTCTCAGAGTAGTACTAATACGTGTACTCTCAGAGTACACGTATTAATAGTGGAACGCCTCGCTTTTACACCTGTGTGTTTTTTTCTCAGAACAACGCGATGCGTTGAGCTTCGACTCAAAGATACATGTACAGTACATGAATGAGGCCTCTTACATGTACCTTAACCCTTTCACTACCAGCCCAGCCCGATGCTCTTATACTATAAGCCGCTGCAGACCTATAAGTTATAGGGCTGCAGCGGTCCTATTAGAGCAGGTACATGTACTGTTGATTGGACAAAAATACGTCGGAGGGT
>JAIKVH010000753.1:0-12392 GCA_024679275.1 Phytophthora niederhauseri
TATTTGCGAGCTACGACTAAATAGCGTGAATGGCGTAGTGTCCAATACAAATTTCAAGTGCGAGGTCCTTATATTTTTGCGGTTTTGCATATAAATTTACAAGATACTCTATTCAACGAGTCCAACGTACAATGTTTAGAAGAGCTGAGATGTCGTACTTAGTCGGGGTTACAACATCAAGCGAGCCAACTATAGCATGGCATGCAGTGTAACGCACACCAAAGAGGCCAGGATACGGTAGGTCGGTGCCACTGTGGACCCCACGCAGTTGCGTTCCACTGGATACTATGGGAGCTGAGCCCTCAGCCGTGCGATTCAGTCCTGATTTTTCTTCGTAAGCAACAACAGCAACAAGCTACTTTACTCTTCTCTTAGTCTTTTCTTAAGTCCCTCTATTCTTCCAACCTCGGCCTAGCAAGGACACGACCCCGACGAAGGAAGATCGTGACAGTTTGGTGGAGAAGCAGGGTACTTCGCCAAGGCTGGAAGGAATTGAGAAGGGGGAAATAAGAGAGGGTCTTCGGAGCGAGAGACCAAGCGGAACTGGTCCACGGAACGCCAAGGGAGTGAAGAAGGTGTGGGGCGCACAATGAGCTCCCCTTGGTCCGGCGATGGACAGGGCGGAGAGTCGGGGGAAGAGCAAAGCGGATGGGCTGCTGCCTTGACTGCGGAGCCGCAAGTCCCAGCCGGGACCCATGAAGAAGCGAGAGAGACGACGGAACGCGCTGCTCGTGCGGGGCCCGAAGGAAGCACTTCCACGGGGGAGGGTCTACCTGAGAATGCGGCCCAAGGAGAGACACACAGGCTTGACGTCGCAGGAAGGGGCGAGGAGATGCCGCCAGGACTCGAGGGAGTGGGAAACCAAGAAGGCACTACGCCGCTACTTGACTCGGAAGAAACGGCGTCGATCTTGGAGACGCCCCAGGGACGTGAGATGTTTCAGATTTTCTTGGCTCAACTTGCGCAGCGGCCTGCCCTGAGCGAGGTGACAGTACGGGAACGCTCGGATGAGACTACCGGAGCAACTAGCCAAGCCCCCCCCCCCCCCCCCCCCCAACGGCTACGTCGACATCGAGACCACGCGGAGCAGCCTCAGCGGTGACGACTGAGCCTTCAGGCGCGCCGGCGAGAGGCGTTCCATTGGGAGATTCGACTGGAGTGTGGATGGCTTCGTCGGCACTGGAACGCTCACGCATACCGACATCGACTATGGAGCCGAGGGGAATGCTCGCCCCGAGGACAGGGGCGGGGGGCTCACCTCCCGCTTTGGGTGCCGTGGTTGCCGCGACGACTGCTCCAACAAGGATGACGGGAACACACCCGAGGATGGTGACTACGCCACCCTTAGCTCCAAACGTGCCTGTAATGGGGGTGAGCTCGCCCTCAGGTGACCAGGAGCTACAAGCGTTCCTGAGCGAAGCCATGCGTCAAGCGCTGCAGGTGTACGCTGCGCAACGAAACGAAGCAACTGTGGCTGCAGCTTCCCCTCTGGCGGTCGTACCAGTGCAATCGGTGCCACTATCCTCGACGTACGCTCCGCAACGACCTTCGTTACCCACCTCCATGGGTATGAGTCCGACGCCACCTGAGCCCTTGACCACTCCTGTGGGTATGCCTATCGCGGCGATACCTTCATACGGAGGGGTATCAATTCAGACGCCGAGTACTAATGGAGGCGGGACGGTTGGTGGGACGCTCCCACCTGGCGCGTTCTATACTCCGTTCCAACCGCCGGTCGTGGCCTCGGCCGGGTGGGGTGCGCCCACGGGAGCATTTCCCGCCTGGGCGTCGACGAATACTACCTCGGTGCCCATAGCTCCTGGGGCGACTTTTCAAGGCACGGTCCCGGCGAGTGGAGTGGCGTTCCAAGGACAGTCGTGGAACCAAGCTCCCCTAAGTGGTGCCAGCCCCCCTCAAGGCAGTGGCTACGGAATGCAGGCGGCTGCTGGCTACCCCCAAAGGAGCTTCCCCGTTGTTGGTGTCCCTACTGAGCTGAGAAATGCAGTGAAAGTGATAGTTCCGTTCCACTCAGATAGCGCTACGAGTGAGCGCGCGGCGGCATTCTGGAGATCTTTTGAGAAGTGTACGGTGGGAATGGATGCCCAGATGAGGCTGACTGCGTTCGAACAATGCCTGAAGGGTAAGGTTGGATAGGAGTGGTGGTACAACTCGAAGATCGACGGCTTTGAAGCTCTTAGAGTGCGGTTTCACACCCGATTCATCTGCCAGACTCCTGCTCAACTATGGAATCGGCTCAAGACAGCCAAGCGAAACAAGGGCGAATCTGCCGAAGAGTGGGGAGACCGCATCTCGACGATGTGCGAGGCTTTGAACTACAACGAGCCACGGATGCGGTTTGAGTTCTTTTTGGATGGTCTTCGGAACAAGCAGGTGAAGGCGATGCTCAATTCTACTATGGTTACGTCGATTCCGGAAGCCTGTGCCTTGCTATTGTACAAGAATCTGCACCTGCCAGTCGAAGAGGAAGACGAGTTCCCGGAGACCAAACCAGGACTATCAGGAACAATGGCTGACACGTCGACTCAGTCGTTGATGTTGCAACAGCTTCGCCAGATGAACCAGCTGGTGCTGCAACAACAACAGGCCTCAAGTACGCCCCCTCAAGGACATATTAATGCGGTCGCCCCGGCGAGAGCCCAAACGACGGGAACAACTATGCCTCAAAGGAACGGAATCGGAACCCCTCCACTTGGAACGCTTCGTATTCATCTAGGACCGGACACCCGTACGACGGAAGGGATGATTGTATGCGGCCGCTGTGAGCGTAGATGTTGCAGTCGTGAAACATGCCTCGCGCTAAGGGGCGCTGCAATCGGTGCAATGAGTTGGGGCACTACTCTATGGAGTGCAACGTACCGAAGCCACCAGCCAACAATCGATACGCGGAACGCCGCGCTCCGGAGTGCCTCCTCTGCGGGGATCGGGGCCACATGATCGCCAAGTGTCCTGAGATTGAGACACTGAGGGGCTTGGTGAAGACCGGTGTCGTGGCTGGAACGCCGGCGACCGCTATTCAGTCCCAACAATGAAGGGGGCAAGAGGGAGGGGAAGGAAGTGTCGCTCCTTCCTCTTGCCTGGATGGCGACACACAGGGGCGTAAAGGCTCTCCGACGAATGATATCATCGGTGTGAGCGAGGAGGCCCCCGGACTGGGAGATGAAAAGCGGGAAGGGGCTCGAAGCGTTCCAGCTCAGCACCCGACGACTGGAATTGTGGGAAATACTACGAACAGCGCGGAGATATATTCTCCAGCTGAACAGAAGGAACAGAAGATGGTCAAAGAGGAAGAAAAAGGAGGCCCCGGAGCTACGATGGAGGCTTCGGAGGGAGTAGTGGAATTGTCGGAGGAAAAGAGAACGGTGGTGGTAAGAGGGAGCGACCTCGATGATGTCGCAAACGCGGAATCCTGTAACTCGTTAAAGGTCGAAGGAACGCTGCAGTCAGGTGACGAGGATGTGGTTTCGGCACGGATGGGACCGGTCTTCGTCGTGTCTAAAGCGCTAAGCACAAAGGGGACATCGCTTGAGGATCGTGAGGTGACGGATGAGAAGCTAAGTACTAATGAAGTGGACTTGGAGAATTATTCTGGACGTTTGTTCACCGACGACGAGTTGGACAGGCTTGAGAGGGGTGATAATGAGGTGATAAAGGAACAACTGGAAGAGTACGAAAAAGAGCTAGAAGAACGCTTGTTTCCACTGGATCAGGATAAAATTCAGCAAAGGATCAAACCAGCTGCAGAGGAACAGACGAGCCCCGCTCTCACGGAAATGAGTAAAGAGCTAGGGGTTCCGTTGGAAGTATTGGAACAGACGAAAGACATGTTGTCTCCGGAGCTTGCTACACCGGAATACTGGCTGGAATGGTACGCAAGGACATTGAAGACATCGGAAGAGGCGAAGCGTGCCAACCGGAACTTCCGTGATCAAGAGGTGACGCGGTGCGGAATTCACGAAGACAACGACCCCATTGGCGCGAGCCCCAGCGGCCTAAGTAGCAGGAGCGAAGTTGTGGAGTCCGCGAGGACGGACGCCCGAGCTGAGGGAGTCTCCCAGTCGACAGAGCACCAATTCATTTGCAATGGGTGCATTGGCCTGGAAGGAGCCGCTTCGCTAACTGCGAGTAAGACAGACGAACAGGCACTCGAGCTCAGCTGGCGTTCCGAGGTCCGCAACGGGGTCTACAAGCTAATAAAACGGGAGGTGGACGCTCATTCCGGCCTCCTCGCTGAGCAACTCAAAACCCCCGAAGGTTCCCAAACGAAAGGGAGAGTGTCGCCAAAGCCAAGAACGTTGGACGCGAACCCGCTAGACGAAGACTCTATACGGGCCTACCTGGCAAAAAGAGGGGTTGGTGAGGCGTTCTTCTCGAATGCGATTGGCTGGGCAAAAGCATATCACGCCCAAGAGGCTCCGTCTATCAGGAACAAACTATATCGCAGAATGAGAGCGCATTCGGAGGAGGAAGCCGTGGTCGTTGCTCCGCGTCAGTCGACGGAGAGAGAGACGGTAGCGTTCGTCCACGCTACGAAGCCTCTTGGAGGATGTGATATCGACGACGCTTCAAAGCTGAACCTGGCCACCAAGCGTTGTTGCGGACGAGCGTATGTGGAGCCATGCACAACGACACGGTTGTCTTGGTGGAAGGCGTTCCAGGATCGGATGCGCCTCTACGCGTGGGCCGAACTCTTTGTTCAGTGAAGGAAAACATAGTGTTAGTGGAGGTCTGCAATGCCTCCCCTGACACTATAGAAGTCGAGAAGGGGGCGCTTATTGCACACGTGACTATGGTCCCGGCGTCCGCCTTCAAAAACGACGGTGCGGCGAATCGAGATCGTAGCATCAGTGTCGTCCTCGGTTCAACGGGAGGAAGAGACCACCGCGAGGACGGAGCGGGGTCTGCTGAGATGGCTGAAGCTTTCAATAGTGGCGACGTGGAGGAGTTGGGGGTGGACTTTCACAACACGTCCCTCGGATCGGAACAACGTATGATTTTTGCTAATATGCTACGGGACTTCCGCGACTTGTTCATGGAGACGTCGAAGAAGCCCGGACGTACTGATCTACTGGAATTCGGTATAGACACCGGATCGCATGCACCGATCAAACAGCCTCCGTACCGAGTGTCAAAAGCCGAAGGAGATGTCATGAAATCTCAAATCCACGAGTACTTGGACCTCGGTCTGATCCGTCCTTCATCTAGTCCGTGGGCGAGTCCAGTGCTCATGATCAGAAAACCCGATGGAGGAATCCGGTTTTGTATCGGTTACAGGAAGCTTAACGCTGTCACCGTTAAGGATTGCTACCCTATGCCCCTTATTGACGATATCCTGGATGTCCTGGGGAACGCCAAGCTCTTCTCAACGATGGATATAGCTTCTGGATACTGGAACGTTCCGATGGACCCCGGTAGCATCGAAAAGACGGCGTTCACGAGTAAGTTTGGTCTCTATGAGTGGCTGGTAATGCCTTTCGGCCTATGCAACGCCGTAGCCGCATTCGAGCGACTTATGGAAAATCTTCTGGTGGATCTGAAGTGGAGGACGTGTCTGGTGTATCTGGATGACTGTGTTGTGTTCAGCGAAGATTTTCCAACTCACTTGTTGAGGGTCAGACAGGTGCTGGAACGCTTCCGAAGTTCTGGGTTCAAACTAAAAATGAAAAAGTGTCACTAGGGGCGCAACCAAGTAGCTTTCTTGGGCCACATTGTGACCCCTTCGGGAATTCTGCCTAATCCAGAGAAAGCAAAGGCGGTGATGAACATCGAGAAGCCGCGCGATTTACACACATTGAGAGCTTTTTTGGGGCTCACGAGTTACTTCAGGCGGTACATACCGGGATTCGCGACGATCGCTACACCCCTGGAACGCCTGAAGTTGAAGGGAGTCGTGTTTCGCTGGGATGAAGATTGTGATAGTGCGTTCCGTCAACTACAGCGAGCCCTAGTGAAACCCCCTATCTTAGTGTATCCGGACTTCAAGAAGCGGTTCAAGCTCTATGTAGACTCGTCTCATTTGGCGGTAGGGGCGTGTTTAATGCAGGAAGTCGACGGGCGAGACAGAGCGATCGCATATGCTAGTAAAATGCTGACGGGTTTGCAACGCAACTGGGTGAACAAAACCAGTGGAACAACGGAGATCGAATGCTGGGGAATTGTGTGGGCGACTCGCAAGTTTAGATGTTACCTCGATCACGCGGAGTTTGACTTATTCACGGATCATCAAGCCCTTACTTGGATCTTTGGGGAGAGTACTCGGACGTCGAACGCTAAGTTGGCAAGGTGGGCGATGGAGCTCTCGCAGCTTCGGTTCAGGGTGTACCACAAACCTGGCACTACAATGGGCCATGCAGACGGGTTATCTAGACTACGTCAGAAGTCGATACCGGTTGAGATCGCAATGCTTCCGAAATCTACGATCGGTGGCATCGTGGACAATAAAACAAGGGAATCCGCTAGAACACCTGAGGGTGTTGCAGCTACGAATTCGGAGGGAGACGGGGCCGTTCCAGCCGAAGTCGGGGAGCAGCGCAAAGGAACCGGTGGGGAAGTACCCTTACCCGACCTGAATGAGAGATTCGCGGGCGAGGCCCCAGCCGAGCCGCTCTCTCAAGATGGACAAGAAGAAGACCTACAAGGAAGGGCATTCCCTTCCAACCCATCGCCGGTGGATGAGTTTGGACTTGACCGCGATAAGTTCATATTGGAGCAAGATCGGACCCCGTGGATGCGAGCTCTAAAGGCGTTTCTACAAGATAGCGCCTTAGCGCTCGACCCTCGACTGCGGGTTAGTGTGCTCAAGATGGCCCCTCATTTCGTGGTACAGAACGGCGTACTGATGCGTAGGGTGCGCTTGGGTGCACGCGCTGGTCCGGCCCGTACTATCACCGTTCCTGCCGTTCCGTTACCTTTTATCGAAACGGTCCTCCACTATTGCCACTCCGATGTTTTCTCTGCTCATCTGGGAAAGACCAAGACTGCCGACAAAGTAAGCCGACACGCCTATTGGCATGGCTGGAAAAAAAGATGTGGTCGAATATGTGCCTGAATGTTCTATCTGTGGAGGCGGCAAGGGTCATAGGCCCTGGAGGGCTGGACTGATGCCGTACAGGCCTTGACTGGACCTTTTTCGTTGTTGGTGGTCGACGCAATCGGGCCTTTAGTAACCACTCCTCGGGGAAACAAGTATATCTTGGTGTTTGTTGACTATTTCACGCGATGGGCCGAAGCATTCGCGGCGGAGTCGCTTGTCACCATCTCGTTTGTGAACGCAATGATCGAGGGTGTCATTTGCAGGCATGGCGTGCCTGAACAGCTACTAAGTGACCGCGGAACGAACTTTATCTCGAATTTGGCTAAATCGCTCTACGAAACACTGGGAATAAAAAAAATTGTTTGGCTCAGCATACCACCCCCAGACACAAGGTCTGGTGGAGCGTTTCAATGGAACGCTTATCGGTATGTTGCGGATGTTCGTGAATGAGACTCAGACTGACTGGAATATATACCTGCCGAGAGTTTTGTTCGCGTACAGAACTGCCTATCACGAGGCATTGGGGGACTCCCCGTTCTTTAGCTTATACGGGCGAGATCCGGTTCTCCCGATTGACGTAGCGTTCCTGAACACGAGTAAAGACTGGAAAAGCAACGAGGTGGCTGTCTACAGACGAAAGTTGTACAAGTCGCTCAGGGATTCTAGGCGGTTGGTGGAACGCCAGCTGATCAAGGCGCAGGATAGGCACGAGAAGCGCATGGCCAGACAAGAGAAGGTCGAATACGAGGAAGGCGATCCTGTATGGGTATACCAGTATTTCAGAGCGAAACGAGGCGAGAAAAGGACAAAAAATCTGGCATTTTCCTGGCATGGCCCGTATCGGGTTATAAGCCCAGTCGGGGAGAACGCCTACCGGATTGCTATTCCCACTCATCCAAACAAGGTAGTCACTGTTAATGTGAACCGCCTGAAACGATTCCAGGGCAAATGGAGCAGGCCTTACGCGGATGAAATACCTGAAGGTGTAGGCGTTGGCGCTACGGACGACGAAGTAGGTCCTTTGGAGGAAGAAGATTTACCGTCGACAAGTTTCGCGGAACGCATCACGATTGGGGGAGAAGATACTGCAGTTACTGGTGTAAGCTCACCGATTGTGGACATTGTAGCTAAGAAGGTTGAGTCGAGGTAAGTACAATGCATGGCTCTAACGGCCACGTACGAGGCGGTTTGGTTACCCCGGGCTGCACTAGTACCTGAGTACGATGCTTTAATCAGGGCGTTCGAGGAGGCGGATCGACGGAAGAAGGGTCTGCCGGAGCTACGCCACAGCGCTAGGTTGGCGGAAGCCAACGCAGACGTGGACGACGACGAGATTTTGTTCTAGTCTATAGTCTGCCGGACGCGAACCGCGTGGAACCCGAGGGCTGCATGGGAATGGTGTCTGTGTCATTGGACTCTGAGGCACCGAGGGATTGTTTGTCTTTTCACTTTATTTGATTAGTGCGTGTGGTAATTAAGGCGTTCCACTACTGGGGATATTTCGACTACAAAGAGCATGGGAGAAACGGAGCGCCTCAAATGATTGTGGATATGAAATGGAGTAACACTGAACTGAGGGGGCCTAACTGTCGGAGTTTGTCTCGCCGTCGACTTCGTCGTCCTCTTCGAAGTCGGAATAGTCGACACGACGAGACTCGGCTAGGGTGATTGGCTTGGAAGTGGGGGCCTTGCTTGAGTTGAGCCCGGGCTCGCCGGCTAGGTCGGCTTGGATCAACTTGATTCGGTTGGAGTTTATCAGAGACTTCCAGGGTTCCTCGGTCTTGGTGCCGACCCGTGTATCTTTGGGCTTGCGCCCGGACATTATGTCCCGGCGAATGTAGGCCAGCGCTGTATCCGAAAGTCGATAGGGGGGAAGAGCCGACAACTCCAAGGCCTCCGTCGACTCGAAGAAAGACCGCATGCTGGTGTAACCGTAGGAGTCGATGGCGCCGGGGTCAAGAGCGATATTGAGCGTGGTGTTGTACCGAGCCTCGTCCTTGCGGGGCAAGGACGCGAGATCGTCCGCCAAATGGCCGTTGTAGCTGGCGTCGTCGTTGGAAGTTCGGCCGGGCTGGCCTCCCAGCCAATACAGCTGAGGGTGTTCGTCCAGCTTCTCTAAGAACGCATAGAAACCCCAAGTCTCGATGCAGAAGCTGGTGAAGACCATACGAGCTTGGGCAGCGCGCAGTTTGAGTTTACGTCGGTTAGCCAACGCGAGGCCGGAATCGAGCGGGGCATGGAACGCCCACTCCCAGAACGCGCGACGATGCGCCATCCAGAAGCGCCAATGATGGCGGTGTACATGGGGGTTCTTGGCGGGGTCGTACCACAGAGCACGTCCGGTCCATGGATATGCAACACGCCACGGTTTCTTTCAGCGGCCTCCGCCTTCGCAAGAACAGCAGCGATGGCTTCCCGCACATGCTTCGGAGCCTTAGCGCTGCCCTCGACAGTTTTGGGGGCGAGAGGCGCCGAGTTTACGGCCACCGGAGTGTCCTCTATCACAGTTGGCTTGCTCGGAGTGCGTGGTTTCTTCTGTGGGGTCTTCCGAGTCGATGTGCTACTCGCCGCCTTGCGTTTGGTCGGGGCAGCGGTGACCCTGGCTGACTTTGACGACTTAGCGCCCCTGAGCGGGCTTGCGGACTCGGTCGGCGCTAACGCAGTCGCCGATGCAGTTGAAGGTAGAGGCCTCGAGTGGGGAGCACAAACCGTTGAGCTTGCCTGGGGAGGCGGAGGCGTCGGCAGCGCCAACACTGTCCCTTGTAGCACCGCGGTCGACTTGCCGTTCAGCACGTCTTGGGCTAACTGGTCGAGGTGATGCAACCCGCTCGACATGGGATTGACGTCAAGACGGGCCCGTATCTGATTCCGGAACTGCTCCTGCAAGGCACGGGCGCCTCGCCCGATCCCTCCTTGAGCCTCGTTGTCGAGAGCCTCGTCGATAAACGCTCGGAAGCGCTTGATTTCGGAGGCAGTCAACCGCGTGGACATGCTGCGGAACTACAGGCGTTCCTGCCAGTGGTGGATTGGGGAATGAGGAGAGAGTTTTGCCGCTCTAAGGCACTCTGCCGTTGGCTAGGAACCGTTCGTATGACTCTGTGCATCTGGCGTCATTGTGGTTCTGGTCTCTGACGTCATTCGTGGAGCGGAATTGCGGGTGTAGGAGTCAGTCCAAGTTTATCTGGAGAGGCACCACATGGAGGACCAGCAAAGAGGGAACGCTATGGCGGCAGTGCTGAAGGACTTCAAGACGCAGGAGGTCACTCCCATTGCGTGGGCGGCGACGGGCATTATACTCTGGATCCGCACCACCCCGCTTCGAAATGTTACGTGGGTATTCCTCGGGAGTGCGCGCGAGTACGCTGGGACCCTCTATTTTTTCCTCTACACGTGTGGTGATAGGTTCCTGGAGGCGGCACGAAGCTCACAAGCGCTTGCACTACCTCCGTCGGAGTACGCACTGGCCATGCTGGCCTTGTTCTTCCTGGTCCCCAAGGCAGTCTTGAACGGCTACGAATCGCGGTTCGGCCTCATTGGGCGCCTTTACGCAAAGTGGATTGAGGCGTTCTACCACACAATGTGTGTGTTCGTGCCTAATGCTCTCCAATTATCGTGGGGCTCGTCGTGTCTTTATGCTCGAGGAATTAGTGAAGCATCGGTGGCAGTAATGGACAGGACTGGTGATTTCGCGTTCGGAGCTGATCTGTTCCCGACGCTGCTACTCTCTGTGGCGATTTATCAGCCCAAAGTCGCGTACGACATTTGTGAAGGCCTACTATTTGGATGGGTAGGTGTCGCTGTTGCTCTACTGCTGCTCGACGTCTATATGGAGTTCAAGGCAGCGTGTTGGTACGTGAACGGGTTGGTTCTTTTGGTCGGAGCATATAGCCGTCTTCTGCGTCATTATGAGAGACATCATCTCGCAGCGGCAATGCAGCCAGGTAGCGTCGCTGAACAAGGATGGAAGAATCTCTGGAGACGCGTGTGTTCGCGCGAGGAACGAGAGCGCGTCAGCGTAGAGCGTCTACGAGGCGGCCCTGCGCGCGAGGAGCATCAAAACCCGTCCCAATCGCGTCCCAGTACAGCTTCAGGTATCGCTGGAACGCCACAACCTAACGCATCGTTCGATGGCACCGCGTCTCCTGGGGATCGAGCCATGCCTGGGGAACAAGCAGAGGATACTCGACGAGGGCGTCGAGACCAAGTCGGGGAGAATTGTCACGGTTCTTCCCCAGTCGACGGCCTAACACTACTCCTGGAATGTTTGAACACAATGCGTGCGCTGGACAGGCAGAGTGCAGCTACTCGCGAGTCGCCTCCTGCGTTCCGGGTGTAACGCACACCAAAGAGGCCAGGATACGGTAGGTCGGTGCCACTGTGGACCCCACGCAGTTGCGTTTCACTGGATACTATGGGAGCTGAGCCCTCAGCCGTGCGATTCAGTCGTGATTTTTCTTCGTAAGCAACAACAGCAACAAGCTACTTTACTCTTCTCTTAGTCTTTTCTTAAGTCCCTCTATTCTTCCAACCTCGGCCTAGCAAGGACACGACCCCGACGAAGGAAGATCGTGACATGACGCTCTGGTGGTTTGACATACTAGTAGAAAAATCGGATACTACTAGCTGCGTGTATTGTGAATTCCGCCCGAATTTAGCGAGTCGGGGCGGTTCCCTGAATCGATCAATATAAACCCCAAGTCATTCACCCAATCGACCAAGCGCCGCATGTCTAGCTTTTCGTACTTAATCGAAATGGGTATATTGCATAAATGAGCTATCAATAGTCAACGCAAGTGACCCAAGGTGCTCGGGGCGATTGGCGGGGCGATTGGGCTCCGGCGATTGAACCAATCGCCCCGGTCAGTTTGGAGTAGAACTCACAATACGAAGCTCGTGATACTAAATACACAAATCTGGTGTGGTTACTGTAGCGGGCCATAATGTGGTAAGGAGAGTTTAAGACAACGTCGCGAGTGGGCACGTCAACCTGTGCGCACCGCAGCTTGACTGGGGGCCTGCAACGCGGCCACGGAGGCGCTTGGGCGAGCTGGCGGAGAGGGAGTGAGGTGCGGAGTGATTGGGGAGTGGGTTCGGAGAGCCTTGCTAATACGGCACCGTGACTGCGAAGGATATCCCTATATATAGGGTGTGATGGCTGCCACGACGGCCGCAAAAGCAAGGCTGAGGGCATACGTGGATATCCGCTCAATAGATTGATAGAACTAGACTTGAGAAGAAAAATATTTTTCGTAGGCGTTGCCTGAAATTCCCTGGACCGGAATTCCAAGAAACTTCAAGAAGAGCTTCATGCTTTTGGTGCCCGTAATCGTCGCTGCATCGA
>JAIKVH010000754.1:0-12391 GCA_024679275.1 Phytophthora niederhauseri
CCAAGCAACAGCGCAAGGAGTATCATCCAGTGTGGTTTATTGCTCAGTGTTAACTTTGCTAACCTATCTGCAGTGCGACTGCGAGATCAGTGTACCTGGGTGATCAGCGTGGCCAAACGGACCGGCCAAGTGGACCGACCTTGCGCTGGACGATCTGGCGGACAAGCTGATGGCATGCAGCTGGCTCGTATGAGCAGCGCTGCGTGCGGCAACGTCGTGGAGACGTGTGCCCGGGACAAGCGGCTGTGGCAACTGTGGCCACCGTGCTACTCAAGTTGGCCGTGACCATGATGGTCGACAGCTACGTCTCGAAGATGGTGGAGTTCGCCTACAATGTGTGCGAGAGGAAGCCGGGGCGACGACAGCGTCAAGGCCAAGGACTACGCCCGGTGTCTCCTACTCCTACCTGACGTCATGAGCAATTCGTGGCGAGATCGAGCTCTGCTAGACCTCCCAATACCTGATGGAGGTAGCATCTCGTGTGAAGGCGCAAGTGGCAAGAGAGCGTCTGTGCGGTGTAGTGGCGCAACTTGTAGTCCAAGTCGACTTCGGCAGCGTGTGTGAGAGCGGCGACTCCCTGAAGGTGTACGACGAGGTCGCGGCAGCTCATGGACGCCTGAATGGCTAGAGCGGCGAAGTTCGACACTGGGTTTGCGCGGCAGCTCGCTGGTAGCTACGTTGGCTGAACTGCGATTGGCAAGAACAAGGCGGCCCAAGAGCATCGGCACAACGGACGGCTCGCGGACGGTCACGGTGACGCCATGCGAAGCTTTGAGGGGCAGTGTAGTGGGATGTGGACTACGTCCCCACCCTCTTAGTCAAGCTTCACATGGCAACTCGTCCTCTTCCTGGACTGCCCGGACAAGGGCAGGTAAGACGATGGGGTTGCCATGGTTCTGTAGCTCTCGCGTTGAGAGTGCAGGAGTTTGGGATTTACCCTCTGAGGAGCAAGTCCTCAAGGTAGAATACCACAGAGAACTAAGCAGACTATCGTAGTATACTGGTGGCTTTGGGCGTTCCAGCGTCCACGTATGGTGTTCTTTGTGTGTCCCCGACCCACTACAGTATGACACGTAGCCTGGGGCAGCTCTCGGTCGACGATTGTATGGCACGTAGCCTGCGGCACCGCGGGCAGTGTTGGCGTCACGATCAATCAGCCAGCGAATGCTTACCGATATTATCGAGTTCTTACTAGAGAATGAAGGCCAACGTACACGACAAAATTAATACTTTTGAAGATCCACTCCAGCACATCCAGGTCCCCACTGGCGGCAGCGTGGTACAGCGGATGGAGATCGCCATCGTGCTGATCCCACTCCCTCGAATGGCTCAGCAACCACTCGGCCAACACGATGTCGCCATTGTTTATCACCGCGTCCAAAGCAGCGGTCCTAGCGGGCACAGCAATAAAGCCGCGTTTGAACTGTAGCCACCAGATAACTCGCCCGTGGCCGTTTTGTGCTGCAGCCAGAACGTGTTGCCCAGTCCATTCGACTTTAAGCCCAACACCGGCGTCTCGGATACTTGGATCGGCCGATCTGTTGTCGTTGTCATGAAGAAGCCGAAGAATCTCAATAGACCCAACGCGAGCAGCCTCCGTAACCACGCTCTCTTTCACAGTGAACCCATGGAATCTCTCTGCAAGCCACGTGACCATCTCCACGTTCTTGAGGCGAGTTGCCTCCGTCAGAGATTTCGTGAACTGGAACTGGCGGTAGTGCTGGTCTGTGCGAATGTATTTGCGTAGTGTCCAGGCTTCATTGTAGTCGAAATTGTTGATAAACTTCTCACTGGCGCTCCACATGCGCTCGAGAAGCTCAATAGAGCCGCGTTGGCATGCTTTGTGGAGAGGAAGCTCCACCGACGAGTCCAGAAACAGCGACACGAGATTGATCACGTAGGGGAGGTCGGTGAAAGCCCCCTTGGCGCGAAACAGCAGGTCCACCACAACGAGAGGCACGGGCTCGTCTTCCATCGTGGAGAGATCGTGTTTTGCAAAGTGACGAGGCCTCTACCGTTCTCTATGGGACGGGGCTTGTCTGAGGAACTCGCCTGAAAACGAGAAGGTTGCTTCATCATGAACAAAACGGCAGTTAGTATTATTGCGGGTTCTACTCAAAATTTCCTCGGGCGATTGGTTCAATCGCCCGAGCCCAATCGCGCGACCAATCGTCCGAGGCCATACAAACTCCAGTATTATTCGATTAAGTACGACTACAATCGCCCCGAAGTGTCACTCCAGACCAGCTGCTGCTGCTCGGGCGATTGACAAATGACTTGGCGTTTGTAAAGGAGCGATTCGTCCAACCGGCCCCAATTGGCAATTATGACCGGAATTCACAATACATGGCGGTTGGAGTAGCAAACTGTGGCTACGAGTCAACTGGCTCGGTTTAACTGAGCCAGCTAATCGTTGAATGTTGCACGACGGTCGTGCTTCATCACACGGTGCTAAGCGACATCTTCCTCAGGGTATCATAATTTGGAACCTTTACTGTACTCTCGACAACCAATGTTAATAGCACCACACCTGATGTTTCAAATATCAATCTTCCAATCGACATAAGCAGGTCGCCATATAAAGGAGGATCACACGACTTGATTGGCTGCTGCTCTGACGTCCTCAACCCCCAAGTAGCAAACATCACTTCCCCATGGCGTCTCCCGCTCCGACATCCCTGCTGGTGGTGACGCTTCTGTTCCGGTCCAAGCCCCACTTCGGCTGCCTACCGCATGTGGTGAACTCCGTGTCCGCGTACCTCGACTCCTCCGTCCAATTGTCCATAGTGAAGGCCTGCAAGTTCGGGTCCATCACCCTATTGGATCGAATCTGAAACAGTTCCATCAACACTGAGACTGGCCATGGTTCGTCCTGGTACATACGAGACCTACTACGTACAAACAAGAGGTACCGTGCCTGCCAGTTCACGTATTCCATGTTGGAGGCGGTAGAACGTCGAGACCTCGGTGGTTGATGGACCATTTTCCCGGTGAAACAGTGTGGAGCACAGTGGTGACCAAAGCAGCAGAAGTGGGGGCACTGGGTATTCTACAGTACTTGATGGAGAAAGATGAGGGCGGTGAGCTACCAGACGACGATTCGGACAGCGACGAGGAGATGGAGGAGGAGACGCCTCAGCGAGCCATCGGCTGGGGCGAGTGCGACGCTGCCAAAGCCGCTGCGGCTGGCCACAAGGACGTCGTCAAGTGGCTGTACGAACACGCGGAGAGCGATGAGATAGACGACGACGAGACGTTCAAGGCTGCGGTTGGTTCTGGCGACGTGGAGTTGGTCAAGTGGCTGATGGCGAAACTTGACGATATGCCTGAAAAGGGGATGCAGGACGCCGCTGCTAATGGACACTTGGAGATGGTGCAGTGGATGGACGAAGAGTGCCTTGGATCAGACTTTGACACGGGCAGACTCATTCGAGCGGCGGAGAGGGGCCATCTCAATGTTGTTCGCTGGCTGGTCGAGCGAGAATTTGATAGCGACGATGAACATGAAGATGAGGAGGCTGGAGAGGATGAGGACGAGGACGAAGGGATGAAGACTGCAAGTGAATCTGAATATGAAGAGGAAGACTACTCCGGCATGACGCAGTTGGATTTGCTAGCCAGGCTTGGCCCAATCAGGGTTACGAGTGTTGGTGGAGAAGCTACCCTCGCAATTGAAGCTGCTTTGCCCAATGGCAATCTTGACATTGCCCAGTACCTCTTTTCTCGCGCGGAAAAGCCGCTGAAACCCTCTTTCAACGCGCAAGAGCGCGTGAGACGGTGGAAACTGATCGAGTGGTTACACCGTGACATCGGCCCCGCTAATATCATTAACAAGCCCCGAAGTGGAATCATGCTGGAGCTGGTGATCAACGGTCGACTAGATGCAGTGAAGTGGTTCTACACAGAGTACTCAAAGAACCTGTCGATCAACTTGTTTTGGAACTATGATGAGAACGAGGACACATACTTCAGCGTTCTCGATGCTGCAGCAGAACACGGACACTTGGGCATCGTGAAGTACCTGGATAAGGTGTGTAGACTGGTGACACCAGAAGAGAAAGCCAAGCGTGAGGAGCTCTCTAACATTGACTACAGTGATCCTGATTGGGAGTTTGAGGTGGAACAGTCGAGCGTGCCAGGATGCACGACTGCTGCCATGGACAAAGCCGCCAGCAACGGACACTTGGACATCGTTTGCTATCTCCACAACAACAGGACCGAAGGCTGCACGACGGAGGCGATGGATGCAGCTGCTAGCCATGGCCATCTCGACGTCGTTTGCTGGCTTCACAATCACCGAATGGAAGGTTGTACAGAGGACGCGATGGATGAGGCAGCACTTGGAGGCTATCTCTCTGTGGTTCAGTGGCTTCACAGAAACCGGAAAGAAGGCTGTTCATCTGTCGCGATGGACTTTGCAGCCATGCGGGGGCACCTGGATGTGGTTCAGTGGCTGCATGACCACAGATCCGAAGGCTGTACTGCACACGCAATGATTCATGCAGCGAGGCAAGGATACCTACACGTCGTCGAGTGGTTGCATGAGAATCGGAACGAAGGCTGCACTTCTGAGGCTATGGATCTCGCTGCTAGGGGAGGCCACCTCCACGTTGTCAAATGGCTCCATGAACACCGAGATGAAGGCTGCACGACAGACGCAACGGATGAGGCTGCAGCCTCTGGCCACCTCGAAGTCGTCAAGTGGCTACACAGGAATCGGTCGGAAGGTTGCACGACCAGCGCCATGGATGATGCTGCGAGGAATGGCCACTTGTCAGTTGTTCGGTGGCTCCATGAGAACCGTCGTGAGGGTTGCACAGCGCTGGCGATAGGCAACGCAGCTCTTGGCCGACACTTTGAGATTATGCTGCTGTTGCACCGGATGCGGGATGAAGGTTGCAAGGTAGTAATGAAGAAAGACGATCTGCTCATGTCCGAGATCTTCCAGTGGCTGATGGGCCACTATCGCGATGCGATGTTGGCGGGGTTACAGGTAGCGTAGATTTCATGTGGTAGCCTAGGATGCATGTACCGTACTCACAAAATAATTGGGTTGCGACGGTCTTGGTGTAAACCTCACTCGATGCCTGCGCCGAAACATACCTATAAGCGAACAACAAGATAACGCGAGACAATACTCATTACTTCGTGTTAGGATTTGTATCTCGGAAGATTTTTAAACAGGTCTTATGCAGGTCTGGTCTTTTTTGGTCCGTAGGACCAAACCAGGACCGAAATAAAATTAGCCTCCAAATGGGACCTAAAAAAGACCCTACACAAAACAGGGTTTTAGAAAAACTCTACCAACCGATATTCAGACGGAACATAGATGTATTATGTATTAAAGGAGATATTGCAAAAATCAATGATTTTGTCAAGTCATGCTTACCCGGCTTGTACTCTAGCTTGGACGCAAAAAGATTCTTGCAGGGGGTATCTCTAAAGAAACAGGCCCCAGGATATTTCGCTGAAAATTTACACCGACCTTTGCATCGGGCATACCTCATGTTGCGGAGAACTCAACAGAACTCTTCCTCCTAAGCTTAGCATGCAGGTTGTCCACTATGCTCTCTTATAGATCCAAGTCAAGCTTGTTGCATGGATGGAGCCGCATGAGAGCGGCGAAGAGCTCAGGGGAAAAAAGTGTTCCAGCCTGGAATCCGAGCAGAAATGAATGGCTGCAAACGGACGGCGCCGTGTTCGTAGACATCCAGTAATCCCTGACTGGGTTCGAGCATTCGGCCAGATAAACCCCAATGCACTTGGCAGAGACTTGCGCTTCCCGTACGATGACGAGGAAAACGACGAGTTCGATCTCCACATTCTCGCGGTACTCGTAAAACCTGAAGCAGTTGTGAAACCCGAACAAGTTTTACAGATAGGTAAGCTGCAAGCTGCATCATGCCTTCAGGGCCCTAGTACTGCGGGCCATGGCTGCAATGACTCATTGTCCTGTGTATAGCTGCCCAAGAAGACGCGTGGACAAGACTTGCTGTGATGACCAGAAGCTGGTTTCCGTTCGGAGCATCTAGGAGGCGCCCTGAAAACGATAAAAAGTGAGTTAAGTATGTCGGCATTTTTTCACGCGTGTGTAGCTTCCGGTTAGTTTGCTTCAACATTTCCCCAACCAAACACGCTTGATTATCTAGAGTAAGAAACAACTAGAGTATACGTCTCCTATCCAAAATAAACTCCTCGGTTGCTCCCTACGATTTCAAATTGAAGGAAATGGCAAGTATTCGGGCGAAGCAACCAAAACGCAACACATACCCGGTACTGTACATGCAGACAAAGAATGCATGGACAAAGATAGAAGTAGATTCACGTCTAAGCAGCCTAGTTGAAGTTCATTTAGAAAGTCAAGCAACAGCGTGCAGTCCAAGCAGCGGCGATGATCCAGTGCTCTCTCGCAAATTGCAGACATTTGTGTTTCATGTCACGATATTTTATATCAGAGTGAAGGGGGTCTAAAAATGGCTTTGTTTCGTAGTGATATCATTTGAGTCTCGCTATTCAAACGGGACCGCAAGCGAAATCATGCTGATTTTCTGTTCGGTCTCGTTTAGATGTCGTAGGACCAAAACAGGACCAGACCTGTTTAAAATCTTACCTGTATCTCAGAGGTCTACAGTACCCCCGTTTGGATCCATGTAGACGATCGCTCGTTACCATCAATTACCCCAGCACTGCGCCGGAATGGGGCGGCTATTCGGGAATTGGCTTCCAGCCTTGAGTCCTCTGCACGAACTGAAAAACGCGTCTTGGTCGAATACGACGCAGCACTTATCGTTGCCCTTCCTGTTAGGTTCGATCGACCCGCCCGACGCGGCGCAGGCCTTCTGGGTGAAGTCGGACGTCAGGAAACCCGAGCTCTCGGCGACGGGGCCATTAGGTCGGTCGATCGCTCCAGTACACTGTAACTTTGCACCATGGCTGAAGGCAGAGGTCAGAAACATAGTATGTGGGTCCAGCCATCGACAGGCACTTACACGGGCAACAACAGAGCGGCGAGAGCAGCGAGGACGATCTGGATCTTCATTATGAGGAGGGTGCGGAAGTCGCAAGTGTGCAGCAGGTGGAGTTTTCGGAAATGATCTTTGCTGGTCTACGCCGTGCCGACCGGCACTACAGTATTTTGCCTGACTAAGGAAGCTATATAAACTAATAACCTGTAAGACTACATTCGACTGGGTTTTTGTTTTCTACAGCAAGATCAGCCAATCAGGTCGCATTATCTTATATACTTGGAAATTGTATGCATATCAGGACTTCCTTAGTGAGGCAAAATACTGTACCGGTGTTGACAGCGGAGTCTTATGTATTCATGTAATAGTACTGCGGACTCAGACTAGTGCTGAGCAGCCATATGCGAACGAGAAACAGCAAATCTAACGCTACTAAATCTTCGTCTGTATAACGCAGGTGCTACAATAGCAATACATGTACAGTAATTTGCCTCAATAGCGCAATGGCTACATTTATGCATTGTATACGATAATTGTATAGGAGAGGCCTGCCGAACTCCCATTCGGTAGGATTGTGTTATAGACAGCTACCCGTTTCGGCAGGTTATTGGATGCCACGACTGCGCTATTGAGGCAAATTACTGTACCGGTACAGGTAAATGCGAGACCGGCCAAACTACTTCGAAGTATTATTGTGAAAACCGGCAAAGATGTCCAGACCAGATTAGCTTGATTAGGAGGGGTAGAAAATATATAAAAAGGGGTACGCCAAATCCTAAATTGTAGCGTTGGTCGTAAACCGGCCATGTGCAAATCCCTATCGAATGCTAATGAGTGCCTAGCTTCCTGAGCTATATAAATGGCCGCAGAGGTGCACTGCATCGTGCAACGGGCTAGAGCAAACGTAAAGCAGCCACTCGTACCAAATTTTAGCCCCGTGAATACTTCAGAGGCAGACACATATTGCATGTACCCATCGGGTGTTTCATATAAACGGTAGCGTCGAGCTTGCCGTCCATGTTGACATGGGGCGCCGTTCATATAAACGAGCTACCCTCAGAATGCCCAGTGTCACATGGGCATTCGAAGTGATTTGATTATAAATCGACGGCAGTCCGCGGTATATGAACAGGGCTGGGGAACGCCAAATCGGAGTAGCATCCTATTTATATATAACAAAACAAGGGCTCGGCCGCTTAATAAGCACCCAAATCGATCGATTTGCAAAAAAAATAGGACATAGTGTTCGGTTTTCACAATATAGAAGGCTGGGATAGATACATGACAAAGTTGGTAAGCATTTCCATCAATAAAAAGGCGGGCATGATGCCAATTCCAAACTCTGGCTACTGTAGTCAGCTGAATCATCACCTGTTGAGTCACTGCTAGGCACTAATTATTTTTTAAAGGAGAGCACGGTTGCACTGTATATAACTCGGAAGCACAAGTTTGTTTGCAATCTATCGGCTGGCGATCAATGACGATGTCCAAAGCTTTGCATCAGCATTTATACTTGAAATTTGTCAATCCGCAAGGCTTCCTCGTATGCGCCGTCACCCTTAGAAGCGGTAGTGTTGAGAGTACACAAACCTATATTCATTTTTTTTAAATTCAAAATGCATTAATTGCCTGTCATGCAGTTGTTTAACTTCAAGGCGCTAAGAAGCAAGTTATCACAATGGGTATCTTGATCCTTTCTAAGCGTACTACAACCAGTTCTTCGAACGCATCCTGCGATTTTAAAATCCCAACGTCGGCGTCTTCACTTATAATATGAATTAGAGCGCCCTCTAAAATAAGTGAACAAGCAACATATAGCAGACCTCAGTGAAATAATTTGTGCCGATTTTGGTTTTCCCAAACTACCATTTTGGGGTAGAGGTGGTGGCTGGCGAATAGTACCGTATCATACACAAGCAGACCCGAGAGAGTCGGTGTAGCCCTTCTTTCGTTGAATCTTAGCATTGGGACGTATCTTGACAACTGGTGTGCCGACAAGACAACAAACCTGCTACATCCTACATGTACGAGTGGGGTCTTCTCGATTAGAAGATATGTCATAAGACTAGTAGAATGGAATTGAAGTTGATCAACTGGTTATTCCTGTTTCCTACTACCATGTGTCATATACCAGTAGTACTGGAACAATAATATCAGGCTGCTACATTTGAAACAAGGTAGTAATCTAGGCGCGAGCGCAATAAACTATTGCCCGCAATAACTACTTAAGCAATTGGCAATAATGCATACATGTACAAAGTAGCCGCTAGGGGAAATGGATACAGAGCTTTAGGCAGAATATTATCAATACTGTTCACGTTTCAGGTTGTTGGGCCGCTCCCCAGGTAACACTGGATAGATTCGTTCAATAGTGAGCGATCCCCGGAAATCTTGAGGTTTGAGTTGATTTGTTGATTGTGAACGCCAAAGCCAAGGATAACGGTTCTTACACCATACGGAACACGTGCCATCAGTTTGGCCAAAGTCGAGCCGCTTGCCACTCCAGAACTGGTATTCCTCATTTTGCGCCACCGAAACTAAGTCAACTCGCCAGTATCTCGAAAGAAGCATGGTTCTGCTTCGTCTGGTGCTGGCCCTTGTGGCCACATTAGCCGTTCTGACTCAGAATAATAATAAAAACTGCAATTTTACGGCGAGCAATAATAAAAATTGCCGCAATTTATATTGAATTGTGATATAAAAGGGACATATATATCGGATTAAAGAGGTGACATATCTATTTGAGGAGGAGGCTCTAGGGAACGTACAGTTTTAAAACTCATGTGAGCTCTGTACTAGACATATCTATTTGAGGAGGAGGCTCTAGGGAACGTACAGTTTTAAAACTCATGTGAGCTCTGTACTGCATGTAATACATAGTATATATATTATATTATATGTAATAGTATCCCTGGCTGCCATTGCGCAGAGGGGTTTTAGACGAGGGGATGCGCTTTTGGTAGCCCTTGTCAGTAGATCTTTCTACCCCTCCCTACTATTCCAAATTCTAATCGTTAGTGTTATTTAATCGGTGCTTATTGGAGTTATTTGTAGACAAACTCTATACATGTCATTGACATCAGTATGTGCATCGTACCTATCGATTATAACTCCAGGGTGGAGGTTATGTTGACCAAGAAACTGCAGCTTAGAACATATCATGAGTCTATTTCAGACTACTCTGGCCACAGGGTTGCTTTTACCGAATTTATTGTCAATAATTGGGTCAATTTTATATTGTATTGATCTCAACACAGGCCAATAATAAAAATTAGTATTGTAAAAACTGATTATTTATTGTATTGCACTATTTTTTTCGACCTCTGGTTCTGAGAGATGGAGCAACAGTCGCAGCGAAGAAGGTCCCCACGATTGAGGCAACTGAGGTACTGGGCGCTGTGGAAGCTCCACCGACGCGCGAACTGGCTGGCGACGACTCGAGTCTCGAAGAGAGAGGGCGGAACGGTGGAGTCCGTGGCAGACGAAGCGTGCGACGTCAAGTCCACGGAACGTATACCAGCCTTGGGTACATGTATCCGAACAAAGCGGAGCACCTAAAGGAGGCATTGGCCGCGTGGTTATTGCGCGCACAAGGCGGCACCAAGAAAACTACGAGCACCCGGCGCCTTCATCTGGACCAATCCAAGGCAGATCATCAACCTCAACCGCTTCAGCGCCCATAATATGGGTGGTATTATCGCATTGAGTTTATCAATTCTGCGTTATGGTTAAACCTGCAGCAGTCCTGGGAGACCAGGTTGCTGGTTTACCTCACAAACTTTAATTCGTCACGAATGTATTCCTAGTTACAGGTAACGTTCAGGTGACATCGAAATCGCAATTAGCAAGGGTACAAAAACTTCTCGAAAACAAAACACTTCTTAAAAAGTCTTTCGCTCTTCACAAGTTTTAAGAAAGTATACATGATTTGGTCGTTTCAATTTGACTGGAACATCATTTCGTACGTCTCCAGCTGCACGATACCGGCCAGATGCTGCGGCTGCGAAGCAGGCGCAGTAGATGGCCGTAGTTATCATCAACTAACCGTGCTTCTTGACTCGAAGTTGTCTTAGGTTATCCGATAGATTTTGTGCTGCAAATCCGGCATCCACAGGCATCTCCTGCGCCTGCTTCGCAGCCGCAGCATCTGCCTGCCTCCGAATGCTAGAATTCTAGGTAGCTGCATTCACTTTTGGAGATTTGTAGGTTGTGTTATGGCGGCATCACAGATGGACCCGAACATTTTTAATGTGAACTACTAAGTATCTGTCTGAGAGCAACCATGCAGAACTCACTTCCAAGATAAAAAAATACTAAGTAGAAAAAAATGGCCTCCCAGTCAAAGCGCAGCAACCTTGTTTAAATACACTTGCTCCGGTGGTGTGATGTCGTTATATCAAGTTCGACATTAGGGTGTCGACGGGGGATTGACCACGTAGGGGAGGTCGCTGAAAGCCCCCTTGGAGCGAAACAGCAGATCCACCACAAGTAGCGACACGGGTTCGAATTCCATGGTAAAAGCTTTTTTGCAAAGTGACAAGCGTCTTCGGGCACCTTTCTCTATGTTGCGAAATGATCTCTCCTGAAAAGGAGAACGATGGTCAACACGACAGTAAGTACATAACGGTTGGGTTACTAAACGCTCTTGCATTTCTCGTCTCGTGGGGGCATGGAGTTCCTTGATGAAGGCACGAAATGAAGGCGTCACGCAGGAATAGCAGCCTTGAACGTTGCACGACGGTTGTGCGAACGCTACATCACACATTACAACATCTTCATCGAGGTATCCTATTTTTGGAACTGCTACTGTATTAGACAAACTACTTATCAAGTATACCGGATGTTTCAAATATCATTAATCCAACAGGGCACAATATAAAAGAGGACCACGACTCGATCCCTCTTCAAACTTCACTTCCCGTCTCCCGCTCGGACGCCACTGCTGGTGGTGACGCTTCTGTTGCGGTCCAAGCCCGACTTCGGCTGCCTACCGCATGTGGTGAACTCCGTGTCCGCGTACCTCGACTCCTCTGTCCAATTGTCGATCGTAAACGCCTGCAAGTTCGGGTCCATCACCCTATTGGATCGAATCTGGAACAGTTCGATTGACCTCGTAAATGGACAATACGCGTCGTGGTCCTGGTCCATTCGGAAATTATTACGCACAGAGAGGAGATACCGCTCCTGCCAGTTCACGTATTCCATGTTGGAGGCGGTAGAACGTCGAGACCTCGAGATGGTCACGTGGTTGATGGAGCATTTCCCGGGAGAAACAGTGTGGAGCACGGTGGTTACCAAAGCAGCAGAAGTGGGGGCACTGGATATTCTGCAGTACTTGAAGGAAAATGATGAAGGTGTAGTAGATTGTAGGCATGAAAGCCTCACACAACCTACAGTTGAGGGAGAGTACTTAGGATAAGATTGTG
>JAIKVH010000755.1:0-12388 GCA_024679275.1 Phytophthora niederhauseri
ACCACATGCTCGCCGATGCCGCCCTTCGAGAACACGATGATATCATCAAGGTAGACTAGGCAGATCGTCCAGGTAAGTCCACGCAGTACGCCGTTCATCAAGCGCTGAAAGGTCGCAGGGGCATTCGATAGTCCAAAGGGCATCGCCTGAATCTGAACAGTCCGCGCTTGGTGATGAATGCGGTCTTGTCGCGGTCACCTTCGGCCACCATCACTTGCCAATAGCCTGCACGTAGATCTAGCGTCGTAAAGAGTCTAGCGCCACCAAGAGACTCTAGCGTCTCGTCAATTCGAGGAAGGGGGTAGACGTCCTTCTTCGTAACGGCATTTAGGGCCCTGTAGTCGATGCAAAACCTGATGGATCCGGCCTTCTTCCGCCTTCTTGCGGACAAGAACCACCGGGAAGCCCCAAGCACCCTCGACGGGCTCAATGACCCCCGCACTCAACACCGTGTCCACGTTCTCGTCAACAACTGCGTCCTCCGTTTGCGCGTGTCTGCATCGTCCCATCATGATCGGTGCTGCGTCACCGGTGTTGATGTGGTGCTCCACGTTCAACGTAGTAGCAGGTGGACAGTCCCCTTTCGCGTTCGTCAACTCTCGGTAGGCTCGTAGCAACTTAAGGATCAATACACGTGCTTTTGGATCAGTCGTTCCCATGTTCACGTTCTCCTCGTCCTCTAGTGGCGTCTGTTCGTCACCGAGCTCGCCTATCCACGCTCTCAATCTGTCCTCGCTCAGTTCGTCATGCATCTCGAGTACCGTGATGTCGGAGTCCAACGGAATCCACACACCCAGCTGCTGCTTGCTCGGCAACCGCACGTGGCCGCCATGCACATTGATCACAGGCACCAAAGCCTTACCGCCCTGCACCTTGGTGACTGCCGCTGCCGTCAGCACCGAACCAAAGTCACCCGTGGGCAAGAAGATGTCCTCCTCGCCGTCTCTAGCGGCCACCGACATCTCAATCGGCTGCACGGCTCGGCGCTGCAACTTCGTGGCGCCTATTAGGCTCACTCTCGCCCTGTGTCCGTCGTCGTTCATGTTGTTCGTCATGAACGATATCACCACGAGCTGCTCACGCTCGTTGTACCTAACCTCCTTGCACTTGAAGTCGATACTGGCCTTGTGTCGCTCGAGGAAGTCGACACCGACCAAGAACTCGTCGCTGCAGCCGTCGATGATGCACGCTTCCATGGTCACCACTTGACCGAACACCGTGCGCATCTCGAACGACCACACTCCCACCACGTCGAGCGGGAATCCGCCGATGCCCTCAATGAAGTCAACAGGGGCGGGCTTGCTCACACGCTCGCCTCTCATCATCCAGTCGGTCCCAGCGACCGTGTAACCGAGTACTGCGCGCCGCTGTCAATCTTGATGGCCTGCTGTTCGCCATCCACCAGCATCGCCGCTGTCGGGAGTCCGTCGCTGGCTTCGATCACGTCTACCGTCTCTGTGGCTGTCACCACACCTCGGCGCTGCACCAGCTTGACACTGGCTCCGTCACCTGCACGTCGTTCGTCATGACCACGACGCTGCTGTCGCCGCAGTTCCAGATCTCGCCGCGCTTCGCCTTCGCGCAGCTGTCGTCGCACCCGTAGCTCTTCGTCGAGATGGGCGACGGCTCGCTCAACATCGCCATCCTCGCGCGCTACTCGCGCTTCTCGTCGTGTAGCACGGCGCTGCGTGTCCTCTCGGCGTAACTGCTTCATGGCCGACCGCACCTTCGCCACGGAGCCGTACGCTGTCATCACCTCGCTCGTGAGCTCCATGCCGAGCTCGAGCACCTCGTCCTTCTCCGTCTCGGGCGGCTCCTCGACGCCTTCCGCAGTCACCGGCACGTCGGTCGCCTCCACGTCGCCTTCCTCAGTCTTCATCTCGTTCTCCACGCACTCCCTGGTCACCGTGGTCGCCGACACTGCGTCCGCGGCGTCCACCGAAGTCACCGTCGCCTCACGTGCACTTCGTTCGTCATTCTTGTCGCTCTCGCCCGTCTGGTAGCAGTAGCGTAGTGCCGCCATGCTCGGCCGCACCGTCGCCACGTACCGCGTTGCTCGTTCACCGTCTCGGTACTTGAGCTCATCGTCCAATTGAGCCATGGTGGCCATTCGCACGGCCGCCACGCTCCCGGCGATGGACAGCATCTTCTCGCCATCCGTCACATCACCACTGTCAGCGGTCATCGCCACCGCTGTCGCCGACACGTTCGATCCGCGCGCCTCGTTCGTCTCCGCCGCTGTCGCCAGCCGCTGGGGAGTTTGTCGCGTCACCGAACGTCGTAATCCCCCTACGCCGTTCGCTCTTCGTTTCCCTTGGGGGTTCTGCTCACGGCGACGCTTCAAGTACTCCTCGTTGCGGGTACGGGCGTCGTCGTCAGGGCATTCGGCAGCAATGTGCCCGAAGTGGTGGCACGCGTAGCACTGCACACCAAGTTGCCGTGAGGCGGGCTTCCCGTCCGTCGCCGCATCACCGGCCTTGGCCATCCGTGTCGTCGCCTTCGACGCCGCCTTCGTCCTGCGCACTGCACTCTTGCGCTTCTTGGCAGGCGCCGGAGCGTGAGAGACAGCCGTCTCCTCGTCCTCATTGCTCTCCTCTTCGTACTCGTCGTCCGCGGCCACTGCCATGCTGACCTTGGCCTTCTTATCGGCCTTGGCCGGCACCATACGTCTCGCAGCAGGCGGTTCTGCAGCACGGGCTGGACGGCCGCTCTTCTTCGCCCAGTAGCGCCCGTTCCACTGCCGTCCGACGGGTATGTCCCACGTGCCCGTGAACTTGTTCCAGACGCCCTGCGGGTTCGAGAAGTGCGCCAGATCCAGCTCCTCCATGCTCGTGCCAGTTGCCAGGTCCGCCAGGTCTGTGGGGCCAGTTGCTCCAATGCCCGGAATCGCCATCAGGGGTCCCGTCGTACCGCTCATCGGCACCATGTACGGGTTCGGGGCCGTCGCCCATGCTTGGCCAATGTTCAGCATGCCGCGCGCTACGTTGTCGATGGGGTCATCTATTTCGGCGGCCTTGTCGACAGCTTCTTCAAGCGTTCTGGGCCGTGGCGCCTGCTTCACCAGCTGCCTCGTCGTCTTCTCCAGGCTGCGGTAAAATTGAGCGAGCAACCCACGCTCACTCACTCGGTTCTGGTCGCACAGATCGCGCAACCCAGCTGCGAAGTCGGCGAAGGTTTCGCCAGGCATCATACGGCGTTGGCTCACGCGCCACTCGGCAGCCGAGCGGTCAGGACGCTCTCCGTACCGCCGCACCAGCACCGCCTTCAAGTTCGTCCACGTCTTCTCTCCGTCGCGTACCTCCTGGTCCATCTGCACCCACCAGCGTTCAGCGTTATCCTGTAGTTTGTTACCGAGGATGTAATACAATTCGTTGTCGGTCCAATCTCCGCTTCCTGACAGTCGTGCACCTTGCAGGGCCAGATCGACACGTGCAATCCACGTGGATACGGACACCATCGGCGAGGGCTGGAACGTCGGCGGCTCCAGGTCCCGAATCGCGCGCCGTCGGTTCCGAGGTGTTCGTCGAGGGGCAGCAGCAGCTGCTGCTGGTACTGGGCGGGGCGGTCTGTCGTCGCCACCATCGTCTCGTTCGTCGTCGGAGCTAGAGTCGTCGGGGTCACTGCCGTCACCACCGTCAGGATCGTCGCCATGTCCGCTGCGTCGCCGTAAGACCGTCGATGCCGCGTCTGGCGGCGCTGTCATCGTGCGTGCCGTGGCTGGTGGCGGTGCACTCCGTGCGCGAGTACTCGCCGCCGTCTCCAGCGAAGCATTCGTGGTCGTACGTCCCCTCGTGTCCGTGTTTCGCTGCGTCTCCAACTCGTTCATGCGTGTCTCCATCCGGTCCATGGACGAGACTAGCTGCAAGAGCGCCGTCGTGAGCGTCGTCATCATTGCGGGGTTGGTGGTGTCGGGCCTGGTGTCGCCGCCGCCTTCTCCGTCAAGGGTCACTTCGCGATCTTGGGGCGGGTTGTCTCCGTCCGGGCCCGATCCGTCGCCGTCGCCTTCGTCATCGTGGCCGCCGCCCTTCGTCTCTTCGTCGCCGTCCTGCACCCGAACCCTGGGCGTCTCTCGCGCACCCGGTGTTGCACTCGAACCCTGGGCGTCTCTCGCGCACTCGGTGTCCTAGCAGTCGCCGTGTTGCCCGTCGCACCTTCACCTTGCGTCGTGTCGGACGGCGCCGTTACAGTCATCGTTCTCGCCATCCCGCGGGGCGCGTTCGTCGAGGCCGTAATGCGGTCTTGTTCGTTCACGTCTTCACTTGTAGGCCCCTGTATGACCACCATGCAACGTGCAGGTTGTCTCCGCACGCGAGAGTTGGTCGCCACTGTGCCGATAACAGCCAAGATCCGTCAGGCCGTCAGTACCGGAACTTCCGATACTCCGCCGGCGCGTGCCCAGCTGGCAACGCAACCAATTTTATTTACAGATAGACAAACTCGTAGCAGCCAACGCTGCTGACTAACTAACAATACACGTTCTGCCCGAACACGTACGCACTGAACAACTTCGCCGCCCTCTAAACCACTCCGACGTACACCACCGCTGTGCCGTCCTTACTTCGCAGTCCACAGAAGACTTGGAGTGCCGACTGCCCTCCTGTCCGTCGTCCACCACGTGCTCGTTCGGCAGCACGCCCACCGAAGCAGCCGTTCGTTCGTCACGTGCAGCTCGCTCCCGAGCTGCGTCTGTCGCCGAGGGCACTTGCGTCCTCGCCGTCTATTTCCAGAGTGAGCTCGACGCTCGAGTTCGCGAGGCACGTGCCCGCCGCACACGTGCTGCAGATCCCGGCGACCACAAGGTCTCCAAGGTCCACAGGGGTTCAACGTCCCGCTCGTTCCTACTCGGCCGCTCCTGACCTCCGTCTCTCATTGTCACGTCGGGGTTCGGGCCGCTCGTCTGACCCAACTCATCACAGCGTGGTGGAACTCCTATATCTCGCTCGTGTTTCTTCGAGATCTCTTTGAAAATCGAGAAAATATGACTGAGAAGCTTTTCCGTCTCTGAGATGACTTCTCGTGTCATTAGACCCAGAAATCCATCGACAATGCAAAGTCGGTCAACATTGTCCTCATGAAAGTTCCGCCTCGCTACACACAAGTGTGTCAACCAGCCGATATAGACTTGGACTTCTCGTTCAAGAACCGGCTCGCGAGGCCGCTGGGTGGATTGCCTACGTGCTCAGATTGCTGAGCGCTACACCAGGGAACATAGCAAGTCCGTGGGGAGGCAAATCTTATCAGAGCAGGTAGCAGCGATTGTCGTAGAGAAGATACAAGAGGTGGCAAAAGAACAAATTGCCGGCATTTAACAGCTACCCAGATTATCAATTCAGCCGTTGTTACCAACTCGTATGTCCACTGGTAACATACAAAAGACGTAATAAATTTCTAGTTTCCAAGCGTTAACCTGGTGGTACTGTATTGGAAACATTAAAATTTACACGGGTGGTTAGCACTCGTCGCCATCGACGCGGCGATGCCGTTTTTCTCACGTATGCTTTAACGCTCACACCACCGGCAATTTGCGAACGATTTCACGTCAGTGCAAAGTTAGAGTGGGAAGTTTTTTTTTTGCGCACGTCTCTCTTTACGTCCGATGATTTGCTAGATCCTCCACGAACGGAAATGCAAGTGGTTGTAGGTAGACGGACTAGGGCGGTCCAAAGTGTGAGAGTCAGAGCGGTGCATCCAAGAGATATTCTCTGTGGATTGTACTCGATCAACAATGCGGTGCAAACCCGGGATTTCTTAAACGTTGAGGACTTGGTGTCAATGGTGCGTTATCTTAACGCGGCTGCATCCGAGGAAGATGGGCGCGTCCCGCATAACAATGAGAGGTACGGGCGTATTCAATTCAAGCTCTACATGAACCACTTCGTGCCAAGAGCTATCAGCTGCTTTACCTGAATAGTACCAGTACATTCAACTGCAGCTCGACAAGATGGTTCAAGAAGATACCTACATTACCTGAATAGTACCAGTACATTCAACTGCAGCTCGACAAGATGGTTCAAGAAGATACCTACGTCTATTTTTAGGCACCTAGTGATCATTGGTAGCCCCCTGGGCTAAGATGAGGGTACCTGGTATTGCATCGCTCGCGGGGCAGTGGTCGACAAGAATTACTTATCAGCTGCGACGAGCTCGTCTACAAGCCAAGTACTGAAGACGGATTACACCACGGCTTTGCGGATCTAGGCTGCGTTTACGCGGTCGATCCGGTTAGCCACTAACAATAAATCGTTATTTTACATTTGTAATCCCCATATAATCATAAAATATCCTTTACGGCAGGCAGGTTATTCTTTTTTACTATCAAAATGGCTACAGTAAAGACTCATAGTGGTAGCACACTACCTCGGCGGTAGTGTAAGTTGTTGGTAAATGCATGCGCTGAGTACGAGTAGACAGATTTTCAGAAGCTTTGTGTCGTTCCAGCAGTTACCTACGCAAGTCAAATGTGTATTTCGTGCTATTGGATATACGTTTATCGAAATATAATGTGTTGGGGCGCCGGAAATTTATGGTAGCCCCACAATACAAGTTATAACAGAACTACTTCCGTGTTACGTTTCTCGCGGCGCTGGGTCCACTACACCAATCACAGTTACGCGAGTATGGCAGGCGTCTACAAGAGAATAAAACTTGCTTTCCCGGTAAAACTTCGAGGTTGCTTGAGTATAGTCGATCTACGTTTGCTCTTGGCTCCGCGCTCTTCAAAGAACATGTACGTCCCGGTACCCACCTCAATCCCGGTACGGACAGCTTGGTCGATGTAGGCAGGGACCGGCGGGTCCAGTTCGAAGCCGTTCGGAAAGAAGAGCTTCATGTAGTTCATGGTGTGCTTGTACGCTGATTTTTTTCTGACGACCCGGACACACGTCCAAACATACGTGATGTTGTGGGATACCACTCAAACTATAATAGTCGCTGGGGCTTTGGGGGAGAGTCTTGCTTCCACACGACTTCGCCACCGCAGCGGTGGGTGTCAATTCTACTGGGCTGCTTCTTTCTGGACCGGAGCTCGGAGCTGTGGGGGCCAATTGTGCAAGACGCTTCTACGGGTGGACGAGCACACGGTATCCGCGCTGACGACACGATCCTCGCAATGCGGTTGTGGCGCCGCCGCGCCAGAAACTTGTGGAGGAGCCATCCTGACCTACGTGGCGCTGATGCTTTAGTTGGGCGATCCGCTTAGTCAAGGCTCGATTCATGGCTATCAGTTCGACGATCATGCGGTTCTAGTGGTTGATTTTTTCTGTTGTAAGCACCTCCAAGTCGTCTTGAGACACCTCCAGTTCCTATTTGGTTACCTTAGCCTGTAGTTCAGAGCTCCACGCACAACTTGCGCTTTTGATAAACCCAGCGTCATCAGGCATTCACATATCTGGGTAGCGTACGGATACATCAGGTAGTACTCAAGCTCCTGGAAGAATGCTGAATCCGCGCGAGGGTTAGAACATCAGTGACACGGGCGTTGAGCTTGCTCTCTGGGCCTTGGGTGCACACGCTTGGCTGGAATAGAAGATTGCCCAAGCTCAGTGGATGTTGACGGCTGGCGGGGTGTTGTTGGTCTCGCTGCTGCTTGGCATGTAGTGCGAGCACGTCCACGCCACGGCTCCGCACGGCTTGAACAAGGCAGCACCAGCTCCGCCAGGGCCCGGGTTCCTGCGGCATGCGCCGTCGAAGCGGAGTACCCAGGGCTCCGTCGCAGCCGACCCTCAGGGTTGGTACTGGTGGTTTCTTGCTTGAGTCCCATCCGCCGAGAACACGTGCTACATTTTAGTATTTTTACTGGTAGTGTTGAACACATAAGCGGATGCCTTGATGGTAGCCGTCACGTACGATCGTATATCCACTTAGCACTGAGCAGTGGATTACCCTTTGCATGCTGGGCTCCACCGCGTCGAAACGAGTGAGACGTCAAGTTTGCACCGTCTCTCCGACCTGGATTCGTGGTGAAAGGTAACCTGTCTGTGATTGCGGATAACGTCGTGTTCGCCCGGCTTATTCGAGTGAAGACTACAGACGAGCAAGGCATCTCTCTCTTTCCCGACAAGAACAGCTTCATCACGTGCCCCCTCTATGCAATTGCGATGGTGATGCAAACGCTCCGTGCGCGTAGTCGCTGGAACCTATTGACGTGCCACTATCTGAAGCTCTTGAGAACGACGTCGCGCCAAGTGAGCCGCTAAAAAAGCGGAAACGGCCTGAAGAAAACATAAAAATCCATGCCTACGTGAATCGCGTTATCAAAACAGCATATGCTGTCCACGCCAAAGCGGTGCCAACCCAAATGCATACCACATCAACTCCATCAACGCGGCATCTTGGTAGTCCGTGGGCTGGCGGCATCATAGTACAGTCTGTCCATGAGAATGCGCAGGACTTCCTTCGTGCAGGCAGGCGCCTTCTTAACCATTCTCCCCCTCGATGCGCTTCCGACAGCCACGTTCGGTCGTCTGTTCCATCTTGGTTAGTTTTATCGCGATGGTGGGTCGGTGGGTCGGGTAGGTGGCTAGCAGCCAGTTCTTCATATGGCGATAGTAGCTCATGGCGGGAGATGGTTGTCTAAAGCCTCTATCGTTCTAACAATATTGTTTGGTACTTCCAGGGAGCGAGGTGATCGGAGCACAGTGGATAGCAGCCTGCTGCGCAAGCTGGAGTGATTGTGCAGAGACCGCCGTAGGTGCATTGTACGCGCGGACGTTCCGTGAAGATGTTGCGGCAGGAACGGCGTGCTATCGGGCTCTACCTTCGCACTTGTCTTGCTCGCGCAGCAGTCTCCTGCTGAAGCCCTCCGTCCAAGCAATTGCCTTGGTCGGGCAGCGCTGTGTAAGTATGAAAGGAGCGAAATTATGTTGCACAACGAGAGCTTCATTGCTAGATAAGGGGATCCGTCGAGTTGCCCAAAGCGAGTATCCAATTGATAGGTACCTGCGTTGCATAGAACGCTCAATTTCTTTTACTGGTGTTATCGCTGGCGCCCCACCTGTATTTTGTTGGCGCACTTTTCACGCACGTAGTTTGTACATGGCAAAACTTGTCGTTTTTAAGTATTGCGAAACGCGGTTGGAATGTCCATCGCCGAATTAGCTAACATATTTATCTTTAACTTATTTGAAACCTCGTACATAAGGGTATAAATAAACTTATTTGAAACCTCGTACATAAGGGTATAAATAAATCTAACTACAAAGCGAAATCGGTTAGCAAAAAAGGAGTGTGTAATCCAGCTTGTCGACTTAGTCTAATTTAGAGATGGCGGCGAAGAGCTACCAAGACATCTTTGAGCCCATATTTTTCCGGAGGTTGAAGTCATCCAATGTCAATTAGGTTGTGGTCGTATTGTTTATATTGTGCATTATCTCTATAGTCTTTGCGCTACGAAGGTGGCGGCTTGCATTGACACCTGCAGAGCATAGTTATTTAGCTCAACTAGCTGAGAATACCGACTTGCACGGCGACATTCCGCCTTATTTACAAACAAAGCTGTTGAGAATCGCATTAAGCACATGTATCTGCTTGCTAATCGCCATGATAATGCCTAGCCTAAAATAGAGACAGGGAATCTAATTAGGAGATCAGTTGAAATAAATAAGACTGAAGTCTAAACTAGCCGAAATCGCGACCGTTTTACTGTCCGATTAGACATTTGGAGTGTCGATCACAATAAGTACTGTGCACGCATGCGTATTGATCGTGCGAGGCAGAATTGTCCGCACAAATCAAGTGATATTTCTTTTTTTACAGCCGAAGATTATTATAGCAATGTGCCTAAAAAATACCCGATGTTATACAATATAAATAAGACACCAAGGTTTTTTATTGGTCCTTTATGATACAAAATTAGTACAACCATGTGCCCTAGTTTGTAAGGTTATATTTATCATCTTCTTTATTGAGACATATCACTGTAATGTATCCGAGTACAACGCCTAGATCAAAACCTTTTAGCTATGGATAAATAATGTGATGGTGTCGACACACTTTTTTTACTTGGCTTAAGTATAGGCAGGCCACGATGCACTATATTGATCGACCAATGATATTCCCAATATCGACAAATAAGCTTGATTATAAGGTACCGACATACTTCTATAGTTCACCTTACTATTACGATATGATGTTTAATGCAGTCCACATAATTTTATATTAGCCAATCAAACATCAGTAATTTTTATTATCGCGAGGATTTCAACAACAATAGGTGCCTAAACCTCTATTTGTACGAAACGTATTGTGCGCTATACAAGCGAACTACGACAAAAAAATTCACCGATTCCATCATCTTATCGCAAAAATGTAAATCTTACTCCTGATGCGTCAAAAGAGCGAGTACTACATATTATGGAGGTGGAATTTGACGTTGCAGTCATGGAGATAATGCATCGACTCGCGAATGGATTGCTGTAGAGGCCGATAAAACCTGCTTTTGATTCCATGTTCTTGGTAATGGCTGAGAAAGCTGAAGCAGCACGGACAGCGTGAAATGATCTAAGCGCCGCGCTCACCGTGTAAATATGCCTACAAACGGCTGGCTGGTTGATGTCGAAGAGAATAGTTGTGGCTGTTCGATCCATTTGAAATTTGGGGTTTGCGCACATCTTGTCGTAGCAACATCTGTCATTGGCCTCGGCAATGAAGTCGTGGAGAAGCTTGTGTGTAGACGTGCACGTAAAAGTCAACGTACGCGGAATGCGGTCGATTCAACAGACACGGTTGAAGCCCGGCTGGATCTTTTGGAGGTCATAGTTTCATGATATGCAGCCGTATACGACGGGGTTTGAAGCCCAACTGGTTATGGCTAGATCTGGAGGGCAGGGTATTGGTAGCGATGGTATTCCGAACAGCGAAGCGGGTACGAATAGCTCCGGGGTCTGGAAACCTTCTCATACTACGTGCAGTTATGATTCGCTGCCAAGCTGCCAGCATATGGGTACTGTTTTCCTTGTAATAGTACTACCGACGAAGCTCACATCGCGTATCAATATACCTCAAGAGTGCAAGGCTTAGATACGCTTTCAGATAGGACTGCTTTCGGCCAAATGCATTTTAGCGGCAAACTGGCGTATAGACCATCCGGTATGGCATCCACCGAACCCGACACATACACAGCACTGATATCCAGTGGCTACTCCTCAGACATTGGTAGCATCTGGTCATTGGTATACCCAATTGACCCTTTTGCTCAACAACCGGGGATTCCCAATTCGGTAGTGGATACAATTCAGCATGACCTCTACCTGTATGTTGGGTTGCTAATCAACCAATCGCAACACGCTTCACGGATGCTCCTGCCATGAGTTCTGAACTAATATTTCGCCTGTCTTCCCCTCGATACGGTGGCTGACCTCCGCTAGCAAGTCACGCGCTTCAAAATGACTGATAGGAACCTTAAACCACCACGAATGTTCGCATAATCTACACATGTCTTGACCGTTTGTTTGTCCTCCAATGTATATATCATGGTATGGCAACTGCTCGCACGACCGCTGCGCAAATCGTACATATCCGCAGTGTGTGAACGATGAGAAGGTGTCGTCATACAAGCAGCATACATTTTTATCGATGGTAATACCTGCACAGCCTATACAAGATAAGTCGTGACAGTTGAGTGAACTCCCATAGCGTATGCCAACTAAAGCATCACGGTTGAGCAAACCTGCATATCAGTCTCAAGTAAACCTGGATATCGTTTGCAAGATAAGTCATCACTGTCGAGTAAACCGGCATAGTATGCACGATAAATCGATGTTGCCGTGTAAACTCGCATATCGTTTGCATGATAAGCCGTTACTGACAAGTAACCCGGCATACAACGCAAGATAAATCCACGTCGTCAAGTAATACAGCATAGTGTATGCAAGATCTGTCGTCACGGTCGAGTAACTTGGCGTATGGTACTTACAATTAGCCGGAGAGGAGTTTTGTAACCGGTTACAGTCTAATCACTCCTTCTCCGCCTCCCATTCTGCACCCCACAAGATCCAGTAAATCCATGGAGAACCAGGCGACCGGGGAGATGAAGCGCAACAAAAGGTCCAGGCCACGGAGGAGGAAAATATCGAAGCGCTAAAACCATGGCAAGAGCACACACAAGGAATACAGACATGGCAAAAGCACACACACACAAGGAATACAGACTAGAGCGTGAGAACGAGACGCCAGATATATTCGGATTTACAAGGGAATCATATGTGGCAGACACCACTTCATGTGTTTAACATTGACTCTAATAATTGATCTCAACGGAATAGACGGGTATTATGTATTAACCGTCTCGTTCTCACGCTCTAGTCTGTAGAACCGCTAAGAAGACGGTGGTCGCCTTGGGCGTAAATAGGACTACGCTTTTAGGTTGGAGAAAGTAGCTCTCTGATAAGTA
>JAIKVH010000756.1:0-12380 GCA_024679275.1 Phytophthora niederhauseri
GAGCGCGCTCTGACCTTGACGCTGGACACGCAGATGAGGCGCGACTTGAGGTAGAACAGCAGGATGCGGTGCAGCGACACGGCGTGCTGCACGCCGCCGCAGAACTCGCGGAAGCCGGCGCTGAAGGCGTCCGACATCGCTTCTTCAGCAAGAAAAAAGGTTCTTCAAGAGGGAAACAAAAGTGAGACCAAATCACAAAAGCGCATTTTATGTGATTTGTGACGTTGAAGTGCGCCATTTTGGGAATGGCCGCTCGACGCAAAGGGGCCGAGTGCGAGGGCGTGGCCTGTGAGCACGCGCTGGGCCAGCAGCCACTGCAGCTGTACGCGTACTTGTGGTCCAAGGCGAGCGCGGACGAAGATGGCAGCGGCAAGAAGGTGTTCTCCTTCGTCCTCACGGATACCGTCGTGTTCAAGCGCCAGAAGCCCGTCAAGTGGTTCTTCACGTCCAAGCAGGAGCGAGGGAAGGTTCGTTATTAGGGGACGCTTACTGCACAACTATGTGGACTCTCCTAGTTCTAACAAATTGTGGATTAGATTCTGTGCAGAACCAAAAGGTTCTTGTCGACGACTCGAGTGATGCAGGAGTTTCTGGCGCCGAGGTGGGCTCCGAACACTCTGCCCAAGCTGGACAGCGACAAGCAGATTCTTGCCACGTACGCTTACTTGGACCGGCCGTCGGTGTATGAAGAGATGCGCATGGTCGTGGAACATCTCGATAAGGATGGAATTGGTAATATCAGTGGCACGTCAGATTGCTGGGCGGTGTACACGAACTCACTTTGACTACTTTGTAATACCTTGTTTCAGAACATTTACTGGAAGATCGTGAGATGCCTAGTCTGAGTGTTTTGCAGCGGTTCATCCCCACCAAGTCGGGATACAATCATACCGTTAGGTCGGTGTATACCGTGGATGGTTGCTCGGTGCAGAAGTGTATCAGCCCATTTTTACTGAGTGACGAGAAAGTTAGCATGGTAAAACGCACTGCCACGTTTGAAGTCAACGATCCTATGCTTCGCCATCGTACGTTTTCACTACTCTCTATATATGTTGGAGTGTAAGATGGTTGTGCTTTCAAACGACTAACCGTGCTGCTCAAACCTTGCAGGCGACGTGACGGATAAGGAAGTGTTGAAAACGATTGAGAAGATCAATGGAGAGATCGCAGCGCATCTGGAACCTATCGTAGGGAAGGAGATGGTTCGCTTCGTCAACTACTTCAAGGTAAAATCACGATACCATCCACATTACTTGTAACACCCACCCGCTGATTTTTGTTGCTTTCTTGAGTAGGTCGGCGCTGACCATCGCATCTATCTCTTGTGGAGCTCGATGCTTTCGTTCGACGCTGGTATCAAGGGAGCTGCGAAGAGCTACAGTCTATCCTTAGGAAATCATGTACACGGTGCTCCTGCTGCGCCTAGCGATACAGAAGACAGTGGCGCTCCTCCTGCAACTCACCAGTCACTTATCGGCTGTACTGCACAGCTTAAAGTTTGTCCGAACTGCAGTCGAACGTTTCATCGTGATGAAGTGGAGTATGTGGTAAGGATGTCAGGACACATACAATAACTAAAGCTATTGCTGATGATACATCGTTCTGATCAAGGTCACCTACAGGTCGATCATTCGCCAATTTGAGCGCAACGCTGATGAAAATTATATTGAAGAGGATGCTGCAGCTATCCCGACTCTCCTTCGAGCAATCAGTGGGCCTATTCAAGTTGAACGGTTCAAGCAATTGAAGCAGTCGGCAACATATCTGTAAGTGCAAGACTAACCTCGCTTGATAAGCCGGTATTAACATGTTACCGCATCTCCAGCTACCAGACAGTGCGACTTTGCCTCACTTGCGCACGAAATATTAATGCGGAAAGCAAAGAGTACAACTCGCCGACAAGGAATATTGATAACGGCACTAATCCTGACCAAGGAGCAGCGAAAGGTGATATTTTCACACCCGAAAACAACCACAAGTGTACTTTGCTTACCAAAGGGGTAGAAGCACCCAGGGTCCCAAAACCCGTGGTGGTGGTGCATACAAGAGCGGCATCGGCTGGCTCAATGCGCATGAAGTTCTCCAAGAAAAACATCAGAAATGGTAGCAGTCAGTATCGGCAGCACTTGCTTCGAGTATTACCTCGCTTGAATGCGTTTGACCCACCGGAGCTGCCTCCTCGTGAGCGTTTGCGTCAATTGGCTCGACATCTAAGCCAGACTTACGGTCATCCATCGCTACGCTTTGCGCTGTCGCAGTGCAATGTATTTCCTGTTGGATCATTGGTGCCTATGCGTACTCTGACCGGGGTCTGCAACTCCGATCTCCTGATGTCGGCAGCTTGCTACGTAAGAACAGTGTAGTATTTTCATTCCAAGTGCAATAGTTTGGTACACTAACGCGGATGCTACCGGTAATCTGTAGTGGAACGAGTTGTGCCAAGTGCAAGAAAGCTCACTAAGCCCACAGACCATCGACATTGATGCTGTTGATAGTTTACTCGCTGGTAGTCTCAAACCCTTCCATCGGACGGCTCGACCAGCGGAACAAGCGCCATCTCAACAACGTATCATTCGGCCCACACGCTATATGCACATTACCGAAGCTTCATGCCCAGTGATTCCCAGAGCGCCATCAAACACAGTATGCATGCCCAAGAGACCAGATCGACCGCACAGCTGCATCCCGACAAGCACGTCGTCGCGAAGAGCACGGCTTCTCTCGCTCACAAGCGCCAAGAAGCAAGAAAGCGCAAGCAACAACAAGAGTGACACAACGAACTCGACTGGTAAGCAAACATCGCTTGTGCAAGTAGTCGATGGGATCAAATGCCACGTGCGACCAACCGCTCGCCCCAGTAGCGACGGACAGTGCGTCCTGCACCTCGAGGTGACGAGGTTTCCGAACGGTGAAAGCAACCAAGCGGAAGCAGCAATGGAAATCACGCTCAAGATCACCGAGGTACAGTAAGCAAGCCCTGGTGAAGGTCAACCAACGTCCAGCACTAACCATTGTCACTTACATGCACAGATCATCGCTCTACTGGGATCAACAGGGAATACGCAGCACTTGACCAGCCAGGCTGCTCTGCTCGAGGGTATCCTTCCGCTTCTTCGCATACGAGACGCACAGCTATCTATCCCCGCACTTCAGCAGCAGCAGCAAGAACAGCACCACCTGGCGAACGACACGAACCCATCGCTACCAGCCTCGAGCGTTGAGCCGACAAAGTTGACGCCTCGCCGTCCTCCCAGCAGAGCCGCCGGCCACCGCGTGCACTTCCACTAGCAGCGCTTGTCGTCGATGAGCTTGTGGTCCATTCGATGTCACATGGGGCGCGTGCGTGGCGCCGGGCAGTGAAGCCATTTGAAACTGCGGATCCCCTGGCCCCGCGTGCAGAACCGGGGCGTGCAGGTTCAAAACGGATGGCAGTCGCGGGTGAAGCCATCTATTTTGGCGGGAAAAGGCCCGACAACTATGAAGTTCCGCAGGTTCGAGTGTCGACCAGTCATTTTCTACTCTGATTTCGGAGCGGAGCCGCTCGCACTGGCCGCGTCATTCCGCAATCCCCCCAGTCCTCTCCAGCAGAACCCCACGTACGACTGATTGCCATGGCGGACTTCACCCCGGAGCAGCTGGAGGCGTGTCTGCTGCAGCTCACGCACCCGGACACGGAGCAGATCAAGCAGGCGGAGGCGGCGCTCAAGGCCTACACCAAGCAGATCGCGGCCGTGGGCGGCCTGCTCACGCAGCTGCAGCACTCGGCCAAGCCCGAGGTGCGCCAGCTGGCCGCGCTCATGCTGCGCAAGAAGATCTTCAAGCACTGGCCCAAGCTGGACGCCGCCGCGCAGGCGCAGGCCAAGCAGGTGCTGCTCGCGCGCGCCGCCGAGGACCCCGTGCACGCCGTGCGCTCCACCGTGGCCACGCTCATCACGGCGCTGGCCCTGCACGAGGTGCCGTCGGGCAACTGGCCCGAGCTCATGGTGTTCATCAACACGTGCGCCAACAGCGCCAGCGTGGACCAGCGCGAGATGAGCATGAAGCTGCTGCAGCTGCTGGGCGAGTCCATGGGCACGTCGCTGCAGCCGCACTTCAACGACCTCAAGCAGCTCTACGCCAAGGCGCTGCAGGACCCGGAGAACCTCAAGGTGCGCGTCGGCGCCATGCGCGCGGCCTGCAGCCTCGTGGAGTTCCTCGAGGAGGCCGACCTGCGCGGCTTCCGTGAGCTCGTGCCGCTCATGATCACTGTGCTGCAGCAGTGCGTCGCCAGCGGTGCTGAGGCTGAGGCTGTGGAGTTCATGGACGTGTTCTCGGAGATCGCCTCGCACCCGTTCCCCATCCTGGACCAGGCCTTCCCTCAGTTCATCGAGCTGCTGCTCCAGATCATCCTCGCGGAGCAGCTGGAGGTCAGCACGCGCGCCTCGGCCAGCTACGCCATCGGCGAGTTCATCAAGAAGAAACCGAAGACCATCGGCAAGAAGAACCTCGTGGCCAAGATCTTCACCACCATGCTGGACATTGTGGCCGCCGACGAGGCTGTGTCCTGCGGTCTGATCTCCAACCTCCTTGAGCGCGAGAGCAAGGCCGACGGCGACGACGACGATGAGGACGACGAGTCCCCCGGCCACCTGGCCCAGCAGACTCTGGACTCGCTGGCCCTGAGCGTGCCCGCCAAGTACCTGAACCCCGTCGTGTTCGGCATCTGCAACGAGTACATCACGTCGCAGGACGCTCGCAAGCGCAAGGCCGGCGTGCTGGCGCTCGGCATCCTGTCGGAGGGATGCTGCGACTTCATGTGCCAGAACCTGAACGAGCTGCTGCCCGCTGTGTACCGCGTCGCCCAGGACGCTGACCAGCACGTGCGCGAGGCTGCCTGCTTCGCTCTCGGCCAGTTCGCTGAGTTCCTGCAGCCCACGATTACGGACCACTACACGGACATCCTGCCGATCGGTCTGACGCTTCTGGACGACGGCTCCAAGGTGATCAAGGCCACGGCCCTGTACGTCCTTGACGAGATCACGCAGAGCATGGAGAGCGAGCAGGTGCTGCCGTACCTCGAGACGCTCGTGTCCAAGCTTGTGGCTGTCCTCCGCACGGGCTCGCCGCAGCTGCAGAAGATGGCTCTGGACGCCGTTGGCTCGATTGCCATTGGCGCCAAGGACGCCTTCCTGCCGTACTTCCCGTCGGTGGCTGAGCTGATCCAGCCGTTCTGGGGCATCACGGACCCCAAGTTCTTCTTCCTGCGTGGTGCCGCCATAGCTGATCCAGCCGTTCTGGGGCATCACGGACCCCAAGTTCTTCTTCCTGCGTGGTGCCGCCATCGAGTGCCTGGGCTACCTGGCCACTGCTCTGGGCAAGGAGCCGTTCCGCCCGTACTTCGCGCCTAGAGTGCCTGGGCTACCTGGCCACTGCTCTGGGCAAGGAGCCGTTCCGCCCGTACTTCGCGCCTTCGATGCCGTTCGTGTTCTCTTCGTTCGAGCTCGATGACTCGGAGCTGAAGGAGCAGGCTTTTGTGTACTTCATCAACGTGTCGAGCATCTTCAAGGAGGAGTTCGCCCCGTTCCTTGAGCAGGCTGCCACCCACGTGCTGCAGGCCATTGTCAGCGACGAGGGTCTCCGCGTCATGGACGACGACGAGGACGTGCTCGAGGGTCTGGACTCGGACGACGAGGAGGACGGTGACGACCACGTCCTGCGCCACATCAGCATCCGCACCGACGCGCTGAACTCCAAGGTCCGCGCTGTCGCTGCTGTCGAGGAGCTGGCCCTGAACTGCGGTGGCCCCGTGTTCGAGCCTTACATCCCGAAGTTCCTGGAGGCTCTGGCCCCGCTCACGGAGTACATCCACGAGGACGTGCGTGGCGCCGTTGCCGAGGCTCTTGCCGCCCTGGTGATCTGCTCGTTCGAGGCTTCGCACGCCTCGAGCGGTGACGTGCAGGTGTGGACCAAGGGTGACTTCAACAAGAACATCCTGACGCCCAACAACGCCGTCATCGCCTCGGCTGTCATGAAGAGCCTGGTGGAGGAGCTCCTGGAGGACCCTGAGGAGGTCGTTGTGGAGAAGGCTTTCAACGCCATCAAGGCCATGAGCGCCCGCGTCGGCCCTGTCGTCACCATGGACCACATGAACGAGCTGCTGCGCATTACCAAGACTGTGCTTGCTCACGAGCACGTCTGCCAGACCACCCACGAGGAGGATGAGGACGAGGACGAAGAGGAGGGTGGCTCCGTGCTGGAGAGCGCGTCGGAGCTGATCGGCGTGCTTGCCAAGTGCTACGGCGAGCACTTCCTGGCCACGTTCCAGGAGCTGTTCCCGGCTCTGCTGTCGTTCGCCACGGGCCTGCGTGCCGTGCGTGACCGTGCCGCCGCTGTGGGCTGCTTCGCGGAGGTGCTCCGTGAGCTCGGCCCCGGCGCCCTGGGCTTTGTGGAGGGCGTGTTCCCGGTCGTGCTTCAGGGTCTGGCCTCGGACAACTACGTGCTCAAGGCTAACAGCGCGTTCTGCATGGGTATCCTTGCGGAGATCAGCGGTGACAAGCTCTTCAGCGCGTACGAGCAGATGCTGCAGGCTCTGCGGCCGCTGTTCGAGACCTCGGGCAACGACGAGGTGGTGACCGACAACGCGTGCGCTGCTGTGGCTCGTATGATCATCGCTGGCGGTGCCAACCTGCCTCTGGAGGCCGTGCTCCCCGTGTTCCTGGGTGGCCTGCCCCTGAAGGCTGACATGGACGAGAGCCCCGTGTGCTTCCGCTGCCTGAACGGTCTGGTGAGCTCGCAGAACCCTGTGGCGCTCAACCTGATGCCCCAGGTGCTCGACGTGTACGCGAAGGCCCTTGCCCCCACCTCCAGCGTGGAGGAGGAGACCCAGGCCGAGGTGAAGGGATGCGTGCGTGGTCTGCTCCAGGCCTACGAGGCCCAGATGAAGGAGGTCATCGCGCAGATGAGCCCGGACGCCCAGGCTGCTCTTAGCTCGGCCCTTAACTAAGCCGTGTGGAATCCACGGATATAGGTAGTTTTGAAGCGGGGTGGCGGCGGCATAAAGCTCGCCCGCCCCCCTCTTCTCCCTCGGCTTTTGATTCTTCTTTTTGATAGTAGTGAGTAGGTTGGGGAATATGTATAGAGATCATTTTCCGGTAGTTATGCCGTTCTTGCGTTCTGTTCTAAAGGTTGGGGAATATGTATAGAGATCATTTTCCGGTAGTTATGCCGTTCTTGCGTTCTGTTCTAAGAGCGTGTTCATTCATACAGATAGTGGATACATTGTGTACTTGTGGAACGAGATCTAGCTACCAGTGCCATCACGGCAGCACCATTATGAGCACGTCGGTACCGAGTTGAAGGTGCCTATCACTTCAACTTCTCAAAATGCAGGACGGTACAAGTTGTGGATTCACATCATTTGATTTTGACAGCAATTAGGCCGCTCTACGATGGTGGGCCTCGACAACTCTACATGCAATTCACTGACGCAGTTCTCTAAGTGGGTTTCACTCGACATGCAGACGCTGCACGCACAATGCATGCAGCAGCAGGAAAGCAGCTCGAACGAGTCTAACGGAAGCTCTGGCCCACCTCGTTCTTCCAAGAGCTTGACGTGGCCGACGTAGCAACGGGGGCGGTCGTCACTCCCGTCTTCGGATTGACCGTGGGCGTCGCAGTCGAAACAGCAGCAGAGGTGGCAACTGGGGCAGCGGTGGTAGCGATAGGGGCTGCAGTCGGTGATACAGTAGCCACGCTCGGCGTAGCAGAAGCAGTCGGCGCCGCAGTAGTCACGCTCGGAGTAGAAGTCACCTCCGGCGTCGCTGTGGTAGTGCTTGGCGTCACTGTGATGAGTGACGAACTGCCGCTCGAACTCGATCCTCCGCGCGAGGCAGCATTGTACAAAGCCCACGAACGCGTCAGTCCATCGTCCATAGTAGCTGTCGCCAGCTTCGAGAGCGCGTCCGCCTGGTTGATTGCAGCTTCGTTCACTAGCAACAGCGACAGCCACGCGTTTGTGGTGTCATCTCCCGTGACAATCGCCTCCTTCGACAAAATGTCGTCCCATTCCTCCTGAATGAACGTCGTCGTCCGCACTAAACCGTTGATCGGCGACACCGGGATCATCTGGATGCCGTGGATGCAGTAATTCTCGGCGCTGAACCACGTTGCGTAGTCCGCCTTGTTGTCGAAGAAAATGCCCGTGACGTGGTTGGGCACGAACTGAGGCGGGAGCGTAGTCCGCCTTGTTGTCGAAGAAAATGCCCGTGACGTGGTTGGGCACGAACTGAGGCGGGTGGATCGTGTTGTCCGACGTCATGAGGAAGTAAGTGCGCACGGCGCGAGCGTTCAGGCGCAACATGAGACTGCCCAGGTCTTCGACAGCCTGGTTCTGGGTCACTTTGCCCCACAGCATCATGCCGTAGTAAAAGTTCACGTCCTCCGAAGTGCTCTCTTCGTCCTTGCCGTCAGCCATGGGCGTCACGCCGTGCGAGTACGAGTGGCCGAGGTACCAGGAAAAGTGACGGAATTTCGGGAAGTACGCGTCGTCCGAGCTTGGATTGGCGACATCGCGCAGCAGCGTCCACACCATGGTCTCGAGCTGGGCCATGCCTGACCAAGACGGGTCTAGTTTCTTGAGAATGGCTGACGCCGTCACCCAGTAGCCGTAGTGGTAGTGGTGGTCATTGTACACGCCGTTGCCGAATTCCACATCTGCGTTGTTGGCGGTGAAGACTTGGCTAGTGACAATACCCTTGTAGGAGGTTTCATAGGCAAGCGGAGATCCGAGTGTGTTGTTGAGGAACGGCTCCACAATTCCCTCCAGCTTTGACAGGCAAGTGCTTAGCAGCGTACTGTCATCCCCCACTACCGAGCTGTCAGCAGCCATCAGGCACAGCGACGCGTACTTCTGGTATGCCTTGCCGTTGTAGTACCAACTACCAGTATCCAGACTCCAGTCGCTATCGATGTCGCTTTGGAGCGTGGCAAGCAGACCAATCTGCGAAACAACATCGGAAGACGGCTTGTTGGCGGGGTAGAAGTCCACCTCGTCATCCGCTTCATCCTCTGTGAGCGTCCAGCTTCCCGACGTGGTAACTTGGCCCACCATTTGGCCGCGGGTACTTGAGTGCAGGACGATCGCTCCACTCGATTGCGTCGTGGTGGCATCGCCCAAGACCTCCACCTGGTGAGGCAGAGCAAAGTGAAGAAGCCCAGTGCTGTCACATCCGCTGCCTTCGGTCTCCCATTGCAGCGAGTAGCTAGTGCGAGACGCCACAGACACATTGCCGCCACGGACGATGCATGACGAGTAGTCATCGTACACGGTCTGGTCGCCACTGTCAGGGAGGATTGCCACACGAAGCGTACCCGTGTAGGCTGAGCTTGACACCAATGCCGACCCGGTGCTGTCGATGGAGAAGGACACACTGGTGTCGCTGGAGTACACCACCCACGTCTGGTTATTTGGCAGTTGGATGACATACTTGCCCGCAGTCGAGTCGTCCACCATGGTCATTGCGTACTCGGACTCGATGCTGGCGGTGAGTCCCGAATAGGTTGCCGAAACGAAAGCCATACCGTTCACGAGAGCGGAGTCCATGCAGCTGTCGCTGCCCGATACGCAAGTACGGACGCTGGCGCCGAGGTCGCTGAACGAGTAGATCTCGTAGTCAGGCTTGGTCGAAGCGAACTCGGTCGCCGAGAGCGTGAGGTCGTTGTGGAATGCGTGCAGGTAGTACTTGACGACGCCGTCCACTTCATCAGCAAAGCTACGGTACGAGTACGAGTAGCAGGCTTGCACACCGTAGGGTGCTTCCTTGGGCAGCTTGAGTGCATACGGGTTCGACCACGCAGGGTTGGCCACCGTGTCGATATCCTCCGTGGTGGTGTGGATGAGGTTGCCCCACCACTTGTTGGTCGGCAGCGGCCGCGTGAGCAAGTCGGACGCCACGTTGATGATCGGCGCAAGAGTGGTGAGGGTGTCGTAGCGCTGGAAGAGATCCGAAGGTGCGTCAGTCGAGAACGGGGCGAGGTAGTCGCCACTGCTCGCAGTGCTTCCGGTGGTCGAGGTCGTGCCGACAGTGGTCGAGCCGCTGCTTGAGGTGATGCCGCCCTGAACTTGCTCGGCGGGTTGAACAGTGCCTTGTTGGTAGTTGCCAGCCTGCGACATCGTAATGTCCGCCAACGTGGCCGTGGCAGTCGCGGCCACGGTCACCGCAACTTGAGCCAATTGTGTGATCTTCATCGGCGACGCAACGGGATGGCGAACTGCAGAGAAGCTGGTGCGAGTTGCTTTGTTTCCGCTTGAGTACAAGCCAGCCAAATCGGAAATGAATCTCGTTCTCAAGCCCGAAGTTCGCCTTCACTCGGCTTAGCACGGTTTACCGAGCCAGACGAAAGACTTGCGTTTGCTTGACAGGCTGCACCACTAAGAAGACGCGCCAGCATCGTACGCCCCTGATGGATACTAAAAAGGTGTCCAGACTTGGTGCCTGCTCTTTTCGGCGCTCGGACTTTCCCCGCTGTCATCTGGACGCGCGCGACTCAAGCCAATTTGCCTCGGCTGCGTTGAAGCGGAGTCACCTGGCAGGCCGCCAGCCTGCGAGTATCATCTATTATTCAGCTGACCCGAACTTGACCACCTCCGGGCGGAAATGAAAATCAAACAGACGCAGCTTGCGCGCGAATCCAGCTGACTGCCAAATCAGAAAGCCGCCACCGCAGCTTTATGGTGCCGCGCGCGCCGAGCAATAAGGTCCGCTTGGAGCTGATAGTGTTGATGCCGATTCGTGTGATAGTACCAAAGTGAAGTTAGGCTGGCAATAAGTAACGCGAAAAAAATGTTCCCGGCCACACGATGCCATTAACGCCATAAAAGGGCCATCCATCAGTCTGGGAGCCAATCAAAATCTGGCCGAGGGGGGACCCAACTCGGCCAAATGGATTTAGGTTTGGGATTTAGGCTGCGGGAATCGCTCCAGTTGCTGAACTCTCGAGGCCGCAAATACATGTAGTACCAAAATGAAGTTAGGCTGGCAATAAGTAACGCGAAAAAAAATGTTCCAGGCCACACGATGCCATTCCGCCACGTCGGGCAAGAATCGGCTTCGTTTTGACACGCGTCGAGTGAGACTTGGCTCCATTGCCAGCTTTAAACTTGAGGTGCAAGGCAGGTGGTTCTGCCGCGATGAATGACGATAGCGCTGAAGTACAAAGTACATCTGGAGCACTGGAAACCATTGTATCAGATCCACGCCCCTGCGTCTACTGAAATGGCGGCACATGTTCCAGCCCCCTCGAGGTAAGCTGGTGATTGGGGTGGTGTCCTACGTTTGTGAATGGAAGCTGCGGCAGTGCCCGAGTTGTTGCAGAATTTACGTTGCTGCACATGAAGACTCTTCAATGAAGAGTCTTTCACAAGAGAGCTCCACGCAACTACCAGCATACAGCAGTTACAGCTGCCCGCCCTTCATTGCCAATGCAGTAGCATCGCTCGAAGTTGTCCATTAAGCAGTATCTTCTAAGCAATTCGCTCTGCACGACAATTGCAGCAGTGCACTACAGTATCATGTGGTACGAAAATAAAAATAATCATTTCAAAATAAATATATTGGGTAACACTCATTTAAACGCCCTATACCTAATTGAGACATAAACGATACTAGTATTGAAAAATGGAGTACCCATTTTCGGACCCGACGCGATGGCCGGCGTGAAGCGACCTCGACCAGAAGATCATGCCGCTGGCGGCAGTGACAGCAACAAGGCTGCGAAAGCCCTCTCTCCGTCCGTCTCAGCTGCCGTGAAGAAGCTCCAGCGCGCATGCCACGAGCTTCAGCTGTCGAGTCTCCCGCGCGTCATGACGGGACGCGAGGACGAGCGCGACGAGATCTACACGGCGCTGCGCTCCTCCATCGAGCAGCAGAGCGCGGGCGGGCCCATCTACATCAGCGGCCTGCCGGGCGCAGGCAAGACGTCCATCGTGAAGGAGGTGATCCGCTCGCTCGAGACGCAGCGCGACGCCGGAGAGCTGCGCAACTTCACGTGGGTGGAGGTCAACGGCCTGCAGATGCCGCGCCCGGACGTCGCCTACAGCGTGCTGTGGAAGGCTCTCCAGCCACCGGAGCCGGACGGTGAACAGCCACTGGCGCGCGCGATCGGCGCCGCGCGGCTGTGCGAGATGCTGCAGCACGAGTTTCACTCAAAGAGCTCCAAGCGCCCCATGCTGCTGGTGCTGCTGGACGAGATGGACTTCATGCTGGCGGGCAAGAACCAAGTGCTGTACAACCTGTTGGAGTGGCAGACTTCTGCCACGGCCAAGCTCGTGCTGGTCGGCATTGCCAACACCATGGACTTGCCGGAGCGACTGCCCACGAAGATCCGCAGTCGACTGGGAGGGC
>JAIKVH010000757.1:0-12368 GCA_024679275.1 Phytophthora niederhauseri
AAGACGCGCCGAGTTTGTGCGAGACCGGCCCCGCGAGATTTCTGCGAGACCGCTACTCCACATAACCAAGTTCCGCTCAAGAACAAGGCGGGTAACGTAGTTCCGCACAAGATCAAGGAGATCAGTGGTGCCGCCAAGGCGGTGCCACAAGACGAAGACACCCGAGGGTCACGCCGTAATCCGGGCCTAGTCGTGAGGTCGAGCCAGCGACTCCGAGCCTCGAGTGAGGGCTCCAGCCGCCGAAGAATGCTATCACATCTTCGACGGCGTGACCGGTCGTCGGGCCAAGGCAGGGGCTGTCGAGCTTACAGCTCTGCCCGAGGTTTCAGAGTTGCTGAACCTTGAAGAGCTCGCCATGGAGGACTTCTTGGCCGAGATAAGCGGCCGTTAGTGAAGTCAAGACCGCCCAAACTGCAAACCGTATAAATTTATACCCTTGTGGAATCATGATATCATGATACTTGTATTTAGGGGAACCATTTTCAAGGCCCGCCAGGGGGCGGCACTGGTGTACTCCTCAATAACTTCGCACTTCTGTTGGATGGTTAGCCACGCACCCTTGGCACACATCTGGGGGGCCTTGGTGCGCTTCTGGAGGCCGGGCATCTTGGCTGCCTTGTGTGTGATTCGGTTTGAAGTGCGCCATGCTTTTGGAGGGATTCAAATGGAATGTGTAGACCACACAGGCGGTACTTCAATGCGTGAAAGTAGCCCCCGCGACCGAGCAATATAGATTTTTCGTGCATTCCTGAACGCCTTCGACCCTTGCTCGTCGTTGCCGTGTCTGTCTGCAGGGAGTTGAGATTGCGAACAAGCAGCGGCGGCGATTGTTCGTGGCCCGTTGGGTTGCTTATGGCACCCGCCTCGTCGAAGATTTGACGGTGCCGCCGTGAGGAAGCTTACGAACAAGAGGCCGCAGTGCTCTCAAGCGGTGATCAAGCACCCAAGCCATTGCCACTGCCGCTGCAACGCCGTCGTCGCCAGCGTCACTCGAGCAACTCGCTACGCGCGACTCGTCGTGGTGCTTGGGGCCTGCCTTCAACATCCCACCGGTGGCCGGTCAAGTCAAGTTGAAGTGCATCCAAAGGCTGTGGACCAAAGCTCATTTCAAGAATTGCAGCCAACGAACGCAACGCGTGCAGTGGAGAGATGCTCAAGCTGTCGAACTCGATCGCGGCGCACGCCCAGTGGACAGTGTTCACGCGCGTGTGGGCTGACCCCGAGCGCCGGCGCCTCATCCTTCGACTGCTTTTCGGTGGTGCGACTGGAGCTCTGACGCTGGCGCTTCTCCACGAGGCGTTCAAGGGCATGTGCCGCACCCCGTGGGAAGCTGTACGCTTAGTCGCGCGTTTGGCTGCCGTCGTGGCCTCAACGATCGTCGGGTTCGTGGCGCGCGGGTGCAAGCCGAGATTCAAAAACTGGACGCTGCGCTTCGACATCCTCCGAGTTGTCATCCGGGAGTGCGCGCGAGGTGCTCGCGGTGAGCGGATGGTGATCGACGCCAAGCACGCGCGCGTGATTCGGTCGCAGAGCGCTGCCTTTGGCACTGTCCTGGGGTGGTTCGCCTGTCGGCAGCACGGACGGCGGCTGGAACCAGTACACGCCAACGGCCTCGAGCACGTGTGGCTTCGGTCTGCAGCTCCGCGGACGCCCACGACCAAGCGCTTCGTGGTGCTTTACGTCCACGGCGGCGGCTTCGCTGTCATGAGTCCCAGACTCTACATTGCCTTTGCTTCCAGGCTCGCGGTGGCCATCGAGAAGGAGTTGCGTCGACAACTCGGCACGGACGAGTCCGTTCAGGTTGACATCTTCCTGGGCAACTACCGGAAGGCACCCGAGCACTGCTTCCCCACGCCCCCGGAAGACACCGTCGCTGCGTACAAGCACTTGCTCCACACGGAGGGCATCCCTCCGGAGCAGATCATCCTCGCGGGTGATAGTGCTGGCGGTGGTCTCGTGATGTCCACGCTGCTGAGAATGAGAGACGCGAACCAAGCGCACCTACCCTTGGCTGCCATCTTGATCTGCCCCGCGGTGGATCTGTCTGAGATCGAGACCCACAGCAATTCGGAGCACTGCCTCCTGTCTCCAGAGATGATCGCCGCCGGTCGACTGGGCTACCACAAGACGGCGTCTGACCCGACCACTTGGGCAGACGGTTCGTCCGTGCACTGCGACCTGCGTAGACTTCCTCCCGTGTTCGTCCAAGCCGCTACTCTCGACTACATCTACCAGCACTCGGTGCGTCTCGCCCAGAAGGCTGAAGCCGACGGCGTGGCCAACTGGGAGCTGGACGTGCACCAAGACCTTCCGCACGTGTTCGCCATCTTCCCGTCGTACGTGCTGCCCTACGCGCAGGTCGGCGTGCAGCGGGTCGCAGCCTTCGCAGCGAAGCACTTTGCAAAGGCTTGCAACGACGACACTGTCAATGCCAGCGCTGCGTAGCTATTGTGGAGGAGGAAGGGTGACTTCAATGTACATACATGTATTGATTGATGATTGAGTTAGTTCTGCGCCGCGATACTCAGGGCGCCTTAAATCGAGCAGCACCTTCTTATGCGGCCATAGCGGCGGGACTGAAGCCGCTGGTCTTGAGCGTCGGCTGCACCTGTCGGACGATGAACGCCGCCATCCTTTCGATGGCCACGTCAGCGTGCGGCAGGAACCAGGCCGGGAAAATGGGGAACACGTGTGACATGGTCTCGTGCAGGTCGTACTCCCAGTTGGTGACGCCGTCCGTCTTGGCCTTGGCCATCAAGCGCACCGCGTGCTGGTGGATGCTGTCGAGGTCTCCGGTCTGCAGGAACACAGGCGGCAGGTTGCGCAGGTCGCAGTGGACGGACGAGGCATCCCCCCACTTGTTCTGGTCGTCGTGCTCCGGGTGATAGGCCTTGAGCACAGCGTTACAGCACTCTTGGGTCAGGATGCAGTTGGGCGACGGACGTTCGTCTCCAGTCAAATCCACGAACGGACAGACCAGCGCGGCACAGAGCGGCAGGAGCTGCGGCTTTGTTCGGCCGTCTCTCAGCATGGCCGACATGATCAAGCCGGCACCGGCACTGTCACCGGCTAGCACAACTTGAGAGGGGGCCAGGTTTTCGTGGTACAGCAAGTGTTCGTAGACCTTGACAATGTCTCCAGCGGCTGGGTCGGGTAGCTGTACTTGGGCACCTTGCGGTAGTTGGCCAGGAAGATTTCGACGTGCACTCTGCTCGCAGCCTCGGGGCCGAGTTGACGCACGAGCTCCTTCTCAACGAAGCTGCACAGGGCGTTGCTGAAGTGGATGTACAGCCTCGGACTCATGATGGCGAAGCCGCCCCCATGCGCGTACATCACCACGAGTCTCTGAGTGTTGGGCTTCCGTGGTGCCTGCGACCGAAGCCAGATATGCTCAAGGCCGTTGATTTTGACGGGCTCATAGCGCTTTCCAGCCTTACGACAAGCCCGGCGACCCCAAAAGGTGCCGAACCACTCGCTCTGATCACGCACGATGGCCGCGTAGCTCTCGTCCCCGAGCACACGCTCACCGTGCAGCTCCATGCCCACCCGAATGAAGACGCGGAACAGCTCGAAGCGCAGCGTCCACTGCGGGAAAATGGGTTTGAAACCCCGAGCCATGTACTGCACCACCGTCTTGCCGAAGGCGTAGAGCAGACTACCGAGCAGGTAGACGCCCTCCAGCGGGTTGTTGCACAGGCCCCGCATCGCAATGTGCAGCACCTTGAGCACGACCGCGCCACTGACGCCGCCGAGCAGCAGACCCAGCAACTTAAAGCGATGCGGGTCCGACCACGCCAGCAGCAGCGCAGCCGTCAACGCCCAGGGCAACGACAACTGCAGTCGACTGACACTTGCGAGCATGGTGGTGTCAATGGGTTTCGAGACGGGAGACTTGGCGATGACCTCGCGAAAACGCAAATGACTTCGTCGGGCTTGGTGGTGGCCAGCATCGACCCGCGCCATCGAGATCGCAAGACCGACAGCCGGTGGGCGAAGCCATGCCTTCGGACCTCTTGCTTCGTCTGCAGGGCGGGCGCACGTATGCTGGCAGCTTGTCGCGCTTCAAGCGAGTCGCTTGAGAGCAGGAGGGAGCGTGCTATGCTAGCGTTGCAAATTGCTGATCAGGCGTGAAGGAAGACCCTCGCCTCGTTTGGTACAGTACAGCACCTGATCCCTTCGAGTCTCCAAGTTCGAGAGGTACATATTGGCCAGTGTGTTGGTGCTGGTTGTCCGTATAGCGGACGCTTCTTCCTGTACTTCATCAATCTAAAATGCTACAGGCTGTAGCGATTGAGAATGATGAGGTTGTCGGCTGTCGAGTTGCTTTCCAGGTTTTGGACAAAGTTGGTCAGGCGAACCGTGGCACTCGAACACTTGAATGGGGTCACAGCGCTGCCGTACTAGATGAACGGCATTGAGCAGCGCCAATGGCTGCCAGGTGCCATTGCGACGTCATGGGCTCGTCTTCATGGTCACGCAACATCCCTGTCACTTTGTGCATGGATACCTCGCGTGTGGACCATTGATGCTGATCTCGTGCTTTGAGGCTTGGAGACGGTGCGTGCTGGAGTGAACCACTTGTACTTGACTGAGCAAAAGACAGAATGAGATTGAATTGAGGTTAGCGAGTAGCAACAAGTTCAGGTAGCTAGCTCTGAGGTGCGTCTCCAAGGGAGGCGCTACTGATGCAATATGAAAGCCGGGTACATGTAGAGATGCGCTGAGCTCGAAGTGTAGTGACTTGGAGCGGGATTGAACGGCGACTGGTCCACGTCTCTGGAGCAGAGTGACACATCTGGGAGCGAGCTTCGATTGGTACTGCGTCGACACGAGAACCGCTGACGAGGTCGATGTCGAGACGGGCGCTTGTCCACGTAGACTTAGACCATTACAATCGACACGAGAACCGCTGACGAGGTCGATGTCGAGACGGGCGCTTGTCCACGTAGACTTAGACCATTACATCCCCCGCGACTTAATTCGCTGTTCGTCGGCGGAATGCAGCGAGGAGCTCTTGCCAGTGGGACACGTGATTAATGTCGGTGACGAACTCCCATGAGTTCTCGCTTGTCGGCAGGTCTGCCCACTGCACCAGGTACTGAACCCGTCCACGGCGCCGGCGTTTCCGTAGCAATGCTGCGACGACGTAAATTCGATTTCCGGTGTCGTCGAAGAGGACAGGCGCTGCACGGCGAATTGGACGTCCGATGAACTGCGAGGACACCCCAGGGAAAGCTTGATCTGGTCAACGTTGAACGATCGGTGCGAACGCAAGACTTCGGGCAACACGAGCCGGTATGTTGACGGCCCCAGCACCTTCTCGATCGGAAATGGCCCCAGCCACTTAGGCAGCAGTTTGTTCACTGTCGGATCTCGCTCAGGATCGTAGTCTGGCCGGGCCATCCGATTGGTGTTCAGGAGCTGAGCTTTGACGTACACGAAGTCGCCCACGTTGAAGTGCACATCGCGCCGACCCCTGTCATAGTACCATCGCTGGCGTTCTTGCGCTTGAGCTAGATGGCGCCGAGCAGACTCAATTGCCTCCGTCCTGGTACTCACGAACGAAGCTTGATCTTCAGCAACCCAAAGTGCAGGAATTGGTCGTCGTCCCGTGTCGACTTCCATGGGGCTACGTCCTGTCGAGGTGTTGATGCCAATTGCGTGCGCAAACTCGATGCACGGGAGCCAGTCGGCCCAGTCGTCACCATAGTGAGAGACCGAGCATCGCAGCGCGTCTTCCAGCGTTCTGATCTGCCTCTCACTTTGACCGTCCGCTTGGGCACGGTGTGACACGGTCATGTGCAGCTCAATCTGCATGATCTTGGCCATGGCAGTCCACAGATCACTCAGGAACTTAGGATCTCTGTCCGAGACGATCGAGCGCGGTGTACCGTGGATCACAACGATGTTGTTGAAGAACAGTTGGGCGACGTCGTCCGCTGAAGCATCCTTTCGGGTAGGCAAGTAGCGCGAACGCTTACTTAGGCGGCAGACCACTACGTAAATCGCATCAAATCCTTTCGAGAGTGGCAAACCAGTCACGAAGTCCATCGAAATATCCGTCCAGCTTGCCGTCGGAATTGGAAGAGGTTGCAGCAGACCTCTACGCCGATCACCAGATTTGTTGCTAGCACAAGTCTCGCATGTACGGATGTACTCATCGACTGTCGAGCGCATGCCACACCACAGAAAATGCTGGCGTAAAGCCAGAAACGTCCGTACAGCACCACTGTGAGCCACGACGGCATTGTCGTGGTAGTGCACCAACACGTCCAGCATCAATCGGTCATCTCGAGGGAGAACGACTCGCTTGCCCTCACGCAGGATAATCAGCCCGTCCTGAAGATCATACTTAGCGATCGCACTTCCTTCCCTCGCACGAAGCTGCTCGAGTAGCGAAGAGCAGAAGTGGTCCTCGGCATACAGCGACTTAATGCGAGTCGCAAGCGTTGGGTCTGGTCCCGTGATGGCCACAGCGCTGAATTCAACTGGTCGAGACAGAGCGTCAGCGACCGTATTCGTGCGCCCCGGTTTGTGAAACACCTTGAACGTAAACTGATTGAAGAAATCAAGCCATCGAAGAAGCTTAGGCGATGGCGTCGGCTTGGTGAAGAACCAGACACAGGCTGAATTGTCCGTGAAGACCGTAAAAACGTTGCCCAGTAGGTAGACACGCCATTTCTCCAAACAGAACTTGATGCCGAACAGTTCTTTTTCATGAGCCGGCCAACGCTTTTCGACGTCGCTCAGTTTACGACTCAGAAATGCCAGTGGGTGCTCCACACCATCGAAGACTTGGCTGAGTACACCGCCGACTGCAACATCCGAGGCATCCGTGGTGACGAAAAATGGCAACGAGAAATTGGGGAGCCGCAGAACAGGAGAGCGTTGTAGCAGTGAACGCACATCGTCAAATGCCTTGATCTCCGCTGTGCCCCAGCGCCATCCTGTCGTCGTCTTCACTAGCTCCGTCAGTGGATACACGAGGCCTGAGTACTGAGGGATGAATCGTCGATAGTAACCGCACAATCCCAGGAATCGCTGCAGCTCTTTGCGGTTCCGTGGCGGTTGCATCCTGCTGATTGCCTTCGTCTTCGACGGGTCCAGCGTGATTGTCGAGGCAGAAATCTGGTGACCCAAAAACACAATCGATCGCTGCGCCCACTTGCACTTCTCCTTGCGTGCGTACAACTTGGCCTCACGAAGGACGAGCAACACCTCTCGAAGGTGCACGATGTGATCCTCTAGAGTCGCCGAGAATACACAGATGTCATCTAGGTAGACGACGCAGAAGGCTTGGAACTTTGGGCGTCCGAGCAGGTGCCGCATTAGTCTGGACCACGATCCAGGCATACCAGCAAGCCCCATAGGCGCGACAACCCATTGATAGAGCTCACCGTTGGCCTGGAACGCCGTCAGCTCGCGTGCGCGGGGTTCGAGCAGCATCTGGTGGTAGCCGGACATCAAGTCCAGCGTTGAGAAATACGCTGCACCGCTGAGCTTGTCGAAAATGTCGTCCACCCTAGGAAGAGGAATCTTGGGAATCACAGTCTGCGAATTGACATGACGATAATCGATGACCCAGCGAATGGGTACACCTGCATCACCGCTGCGTAGCCACTCTGCTCGCGTCGGCGCCTCGCCTGTCGCAGCCACTTTCTTCGGAATGGCGAAAATATTGGAGACCCAGGCGGAGTTAGACTCTTCGATGTTGTTCTTTCCCAGCAGCTCCTTCACGAACTTGGCTAGCTCTCGCTCTTCAATGCGAGCATGGCGGAAGGGAGATCGGGCCGAGGGTGCTGCGTCAGGCTTCAAGACGATGTCGTGCTGGATTTCTCGGTCAGGCGGGAGCTCGTTAGGAAGCGAAGATGGGAACACGTCGTCGAACTCGTTCAAGAGCACGACGACGTCCCGTGGCGTTGGTTTCGGTAATACACCTGATTCCAGCACAAGCCGAAAGATCTCCAGGTACTCGTGGTTAGCGAGACGTTCTCGGAACGACTGCAGCGAGACCTCCACTGGTGCGAGTAGCTTCTTGCTGCGACAGAGCACAGGATGTATGTGCTCGTCCGATCCAATCGGCCAATCCTTGTCCTCGTCCTCATCAGGAGGTGGCGGTGGTTCTTGGCGGTCCGCAGGCCACGTCAATGTTCGCGTGGGCCAGTCAATGTTCGGATTGCTGGCTTCGAGCCAGGGGCGACCGAGGATCCCGTCATAATCATACTGTAGCCGCCAAAACACGAAAGGCACAGTCACGACCGAACCGCTGCATGTCACCTCCAGGTCGGCGATAGGAACAGTCCGCTGCTGTGCACGACCATCGAATCCGCGCGCCACGAGGTTCATAGTCTGCATTCCGGCAGTACCGCTGCTGTGCACGACCATCGAATCCGCGCGCCACGAGGTTCATAGTCTGCATTCCGGCAGTCTCAAAACCGCGTCCCGACAACACACAATGTGACGCACCCGAGTCCACCAGCATGGAGCATTCTTGACCCATAATTGTCACCTTCACCAGGAAAGGAGTCGCCGACGTCACCGCTCTGGGTGTGACCGACATTTCGGCCGTCGACATTTCCGCCATCTCGATGACGGTAGTGTCCATGTGGACAGTAGGAGATTCAGGACTCACCACACGCTCGACGGATACTCCATTTACATCCGCCGAGCTGAGTCGTTTCCCTGATGCTGTTGTCCATGGGCGGGTTTGCGATGGGGACACTGGCCGATGCGATGGCCACTGCCCTTGCAGTAGAAGCACAGATTTTGACGCCTGCACTGCTCCTTGCTTATCGAGCGAGTGTCAACCGCGGATACATCCATCGGAGTTGGTCCATCCGTAGCTGCACGATGCGCGTTCCCGTGGTTCCTTGAGTTGCTGGAGGCTCGATTGCGGTCCGATGAGTGAAAATGAGTGCGCTCAAACGCTTGCGCAGCCGCTATGGCTTCAGCTAGCGTACTGCAGCGCAGATACATCACCTCTTTGCAGGGTCTCCGACTTCAGTCCGTCGCAAAATCGGTCGACTTGGTCCATAGCACTCATGTTCCGGATTTGAGCCATGAGTCGACGAACGATGCGCGTTCCCGTGGTTCCTTGAGTTGCTGGAGGCTCGATTGCGGTCCGATGAGTGAAAATGAGTGCGCTCAAACGCTTGCGCAGCCGATATGGCTTCAGCTAGCGTACTGCAGCGCAGATACATCACCTCTTTGCGGGTCTCCGACTTCAGGCCGTCGCAAAATCGGTCGACTTGGTCCATAGCACTCATGTTCCGGATTTGAGCCATGAGTCGAACCGTCGCAAAATCGGTCGACTTGGTCCATAGCACTCATGTTCCGGATTTGAGCCATGAGTCGACGAAAATCACGCACATATTCTTCGACAGAACTGCGCTGGCGGTAAGCCTTCAGCTCTGCACGCAGACGAAACTGCTGGTCAGGAGGCACGAACTCACGGCGCAGAGCGTTGGCGAAAGAGTCCACGTCGTTGAAGCGGATGTGGTCGATCGCGACTTGGGCATGGTACCAGGATGCGGCTCCCTCCCTCAGGATGGCAGCGAGGGTGGCGATCACGCGCTGCTGACTGGAGGCAGCCGTGTAGTCGATGCACTTTCCCTCCATGAATAGCTTCGCTCGGAAAATGAACTCATCCACCGACTCGGTCGGTTTCCCGTAGAAGGTCGGCATGGTGACGCCTTCCAGTCGGTACTCACGAGGTGGTTGAGGAACAGACACGTGTTGCTGCAGCTGCTGCTGGTAGTAGGCATGCAGTTGAGCCTGGAAATCTTGGTACATTTGAGCGTTCTGCTGGCTCAGCCCACAGCAATACGATCGATAGCTTGGACAAAATGGTCGAACGGGTTCGGGGCAGCGCCTCCGGTGGTTGGTTGATCAGCGCGCTCTTCCATAGTAGCGAAGACGGCAGCAGTAGACGGCGGTCACTTGGAGCTTGCCACTGAAGAGCACAGTCGGAAAGTAGCGAGTGGTTCCAGAAGCTTGTGCGTAGAGAGTCGACCCCGAGAAGAAGCAGATGTGCCGAACCCTCACCCACAACGAAGAAGTGCTACCAATTGGAGTGAACCACTTGTACTTGACTGAGCAAAAGACAGAAAGCGAGTAGCAACAAACCACTGCCTACGACTTCCGATGCATGACACCAGAGGCAGCGCTCACACCGCTGCATAGCTACCTCCTACGAACGGCAAGGGATCTTCAACCTTGCTTTGCCACCCCCACCAGACAGCCGGTCGGATCAATCCTGTCACGGCTTATTGCATATCAGGCTACTATAGGACAAAAATAACCCTCAAATAGAGCCTTAACTTCCCACAGTTAGCGAGTAGCAACAAGTTCAGGTAGCTAGCTCTGAGGTGCGTCTCCAAGGGAGGCGCTACTGATGCAATATGAAAGCCGGGTACATGTAGAGATGCGCTGAGCTCGAAGTGTAGTGACTTGGAGCGGGATTGAACGGCGACTGGTCCACGTCTCTGGAGCAGAGTGACACATCTGGGAGCGAGCTTCGATTGGTACTGCGTCGACACGAGAACCGCTGACGAGGTCGATGTCGAGACGGGCGCTTGTCCACGTAGACTTAGACCATTACAGTTGAAGGCGGCACAAGGGTGGCGCTAGACTGTTCAGCGGTCGACTGTCCCTTGGCGGGCGCGTATTTCGCGTCCCACTGCCGCTCTCGCTCATTCCGGAACTCGCCACCACCAACTGAGACCGTCGCCATGGATTTCTTCTCGCTCTCGAACGCGCGCTTCCTGCGTGACGCTCCACCTCTCAATGGCTCCGTCATCCGTCCTTCCTGCGCGTTGCTGCGCCGCGCAGCTCTGGTCGGACCAAAACGCCCACCAGGTCTCCGTCGCTATCGCCGTCTGCACCCCACGAGCTGCTCGAACGCCAAGAAGGACGCGGCCAATGACCGCAAGCGCCGACGCAGACAGGAGCTCGCTTCAGCTCGAGACTCCGAGCAGCTGCAGGCGCAGATCCGACACCTGGAGGAGCAGCTCTCGCTCATCACCGGGCGCGACGTCGTGGCGCGCCAGAACGCGCAGGGCGCCGCGTTCAACGTCATGCGCGTGTACTTCGAGCGCATCGTGCGCGGCTTCGACCCCGTGCGGTACCCGGAGCAGGCGGACGCGACGCTGCAGTTCTTCAACGCGGCGTTCGTCAAGGACCTCAAGACCAACGACTTCACGGGCAGGGACAAGTACCTGGAGCAGTGGCAGCTCGTCAACGAGTGCCACGCCAACGTCGGCTGCGAGGCCGCGAGCATCGACGTGTACCCGCTCACGGACGAGCGCTTGGCCGACGACGACGAGGAGCTCGAGCGCCACGTGAACGTGGTCAAGTCGAGCGGCGCCACGACGCTGCAGATCTCTCGGACGACCATCGAGCGCATTTTTCCTCATATTTTGTCGGACGAGGTGCTGGTGCAGTCGCTCATCGGCAAGACCTACAGCTTCGCCTTCACGCTCATCGCGTACGTGGACGCGCGCGACGGCCGCATCTTCCAGACCGAGTCCACCGTCGACCTCACGTCGGCGCTGCTCGACATGCTGCAGGACCCCTTCGTGACCATCAAGATGGTGGACGCCGCCGCCATGACCAAGCGCGGCAACCTGCTGCTCATGGACGACGTGCTCGAGGACCAGAACGTCATCGAACGGCTTCCGCTGAGTCTACGGGCCCAAGGAACCCAACCCAACTGTATATCAAGCGTTGCTGTCGTGAATGCTGCTCAATTATCATGAAAAATGGACTAATTCCTCACAGAAATCCATGCTCAATGACGTTCTGGTCCTCTCGGACGTCCTCACGCAGTAGCAGGTTCCCGCGCTTGTTCATGGTGGTCGAGTTGACCATCTGCACGGTCACGAAAGGGTCTTGGAGCAGGTCCATGAGCGCGGACGTGAGGTCGATCTTGGACTCGAGCTGGAAGACGAGCCCAGTGCCGACGTCCACGTACGCGATCAACGTGAAGCTGAAGCTGTACCGCTTCCCCATGAGCGACTGCGCCAGCACCTCGTCCGCCAGAATGTGCGGGAACACGCTCTCGATAGTCGCACGCGAGATCTCGAGCGTCGTGACGCCGTGCGTCCTCGCCACCTGGACGTCCCTCCCCTCCGCCTGAAGCTGCTCGTAGTGATCCACCAGCTCCACGCCGTCGAGCTGACACACGACGCTCTTATGGTACACGGAGAGCAGCTCCCACTGCTTCATGAGGTGCTCGATCCCCGTAAAGTCCGGCGTCTTGAGCTCTGGGTCGAAGCTCGAGAGCAGGAAGTCCCTGGTCTCCATGGCTTGTCGAGGGGCTCCAACGGGGTCGTAGCCTCGCGCCATGCAGCGGTAATACGTCTCCATGA
>JAIKVH010000758.1:0-12340 GCA_024679275.1 Phytophthora niederhauseri
GCTGCATCGCATTCTTGCGCTCCCGCGCCGTATCAGCGTCTCCAGGGTCAACCGCTGGCGCCGATGCGCGTTGGCGGGCCCGCCTCTCTCGTCGTAGAGCATTTTTACGCTCTCTAGCTGCATCTGCGGCTCCGAGACCACGCTCTTGTTCCTGCTCATCACCGCCGGACCCGTCGAGCCATGCGCGCCTTTGCTCGTCCATGCTGGCGAAAGTGTGCCTGCACGCGCATGCCTTCCCGCTCGGGCCACGGCACTGGAGAACATCTCGAAATCACCACTTGTCGCCGCCGTCGGCGGTGCTAATTCAACTGTTACTTGAAAGGTAAGGAAGTACACGCGCGCTTTTTCAGTGCTGCACTCCAGCCGGTCCGCAGTAACGATTTCTCAGTTCTTCGATGGGAAAAGATTCCTAGCGACTATAGGTGTCAAGTACTGTAAAGCCATAATTGAGAGTTCCTTTTAACACTGGCTGACTGGGAAAACCGTACCGATCTTCGGGATTTGCATTTTTTTAACTTCTTTAAAGGATCTTTATTCTCAATGCATCTCAGTTGATTTCGTTCCAATCATATTTTTTCTTACTTAACCGGCCTCGAGCTCTATAGGTTAAACAAATGAAGTGCAGCGTAAGTAATGCAGTGTAGCAATCGTCGAGTTGGTCTCGGTCAGCTCGCAGACCTTACTGCGAAAGCCCGTCGATGTTTAATCCCATTGCGAAACTGAATGACAGGAGTTCTGCGAGCTCTTGACACTGCATGTAAGCAGTTTTGTCGTTCGTGCGAACCGACCGCGATTCTTTTGCCAGCCAGTGTTGATCTTCCTCAACCCCCTCGTGTCTAGTAGTAAGTTGCTAAAGGTGACACTGAAGGAAGAAACAAACAAAGGTTTGCTTGCGCAGATGTTGGTGGTCGACGGGGGAAAGGTTCATAAAGTCCTCGCAGGCTTTTAACCCTTTTTTAATTTTAAAAAAAATACTTAAAAGTAATTTTAGCAGATGCTGCGGCTGCGAAGCAGGCGCAGGAGATGCGTTCTACTACTGTAGTATTACGCAGATTTACATAGCGCCAAACACTTCGTTTCTCGTTGAAGTGTTGATTTGGTAATAGCGACGGCGCACACAAAGGTCTATAGCTGTCCCAGCCTACACATAGCTCTCGTGTTTTTTACTGCGACGAACCCAGCCCAAAAAGGATTAATTCGGGCGTCCCCCGTGCAAACTGGTGATGAACTGGTAATAGGTTTTATGGTCAGTTTACATCGATGTCGATTGACCGAGTGTTCTCGACATCTCGGGAATGATTTGTTTTTCGGTTTCGCTTTGAAAGTCGGCCGTCCTTTTAACTAATAACGGTGCAGCCGGGCAGATGCTGCGACTGCGAAGAAGGCGCAGGAGATGCCCGTAGGTCGTACGGGTCGCACTATAAAGGTACAGGTATAACGAAAATTGATTTATTTGCTTCGAACTATACCTTTCTACCAGTATCAAACGATTACACATGTACTTAGCTAATCATGTAGCTGCCAGTGGCTGATGCTTGCAGCGTAATGCCTAACTAATAAGTTGTGGTGCGAGGCATCAATCATCACCGTTGAATAAATACTTCAAGGCCGGATCCCGTCGGCATGTTGTTGGAGCGAAAAAATAATCCGATTGATGTCGCTTGAGTGGCAGATAAACTATCTATCACAGGTATATATACTTGTCTAAAGGGTATGCAAAATAATAGGTAATTTGACTTAATCTCAACCGGATGGGTCAACATAGCAGCATAATTTGATTAGATCGCAGGGTATCCAGTATAACAGGTATTATAGCTATAAACGTCTGGAGCACTAATAATCATATTTAACAGGTGTGTGATGTGAGAATAATGGCACCTCAGTGGCCTTCGCCCATGGACTCTGGATAAAATCCAGAGAATTCACTCACCACGCGGGCCAATCAAATACGAATAGTTTGATTTGTTAAACATACGGACAGATTGTAGGGCCAATCAAACACAGTCTTCATTCACCTTTCCAGTACCCTCCTCGCGAGGAGGGTACTGGAAGTGTCATTTTGTGGGGACGTTGTCATTCTGCACAGGTCGACTTCCATCCTACAACAACCCCTCGAAAGGACGCCCTCATCCAATCACATCGCTATATGCACCTGTAGAATCATTATTCAAAGCTACGTGAGAACCCCTAGTGTTTATTAAATAGCCCCAGTCGGGGAACGCAGTCACTTCCTTTTTTTAGGAGCAGACACGTACTAGTGTCAACATCAGCGTGACCGTTGTTAAGAGTTGCGCCAGTCTTGTTGACTAATTGAGCGAGTGGTGGACTCGAAGCAATGCAGGCCGGGCAACATTAATAAACACCTCGGAAGCAAATCACTCGGTGAAGTGGCACAAATCAATGGTCTACCTACCGCTACTTGCAAGCGAGTATGGCAACTGCCAAATGGTAACACATCACTAATGCCGGCAACAAGAAGGAATCTCTCTGCTGTGGTACATGGGCAACTTGTGGTCGATATAATAGGCACAGTGATTGACTTGCCAAGGAAAGGAAAGGATACCTGCTGCCAGCTCTTATTATAATAGTTTAAAAACTACGTTGGTCATACACTATATTCCACAAGCAATCTTCACGTCCGTGCGGGACGTATCATCTCAGTCGTCAATTACTGCCCTGAGCATGCGCGTGCCCGAGCGCGTTAGCTGGAGCAATTGACGAAACCCATTCGGACGCTGGGACGCTGATTATCGATGGTTGCCCAAAAGCAGGGGAATCATATCCGTGGACCTTGCCACGAGGCAACCATCAGCAGTGCCCAGTCTTCATAGCTTGCAACGTCGACCAATGAGAGCGACTCGGCCACAACAGCGTGGCCACTCCAAGCAACCACTCTCGGTAGGTCTCATCAGCCGCGTCCAGCTCCCACCATTCGAACGATCAAAGCCGCTCCACTATTCAACAGCAATGGTGGCTCCGCTGGACCTCGGGGGATTGAGGCTCGCTCCTCCTTCTAGCAGAATGGTAACAACGTCGTCGTGACCGTTCTTCGTCGCAATCGTGAGTGGACTTGCACCGCCGTTGTTGACTACGTCGGTCGATGCACCAAACTCCAGTAGTAACTTTACCACTGTATCATGACCACACGCAGCGGCAACGAATAGCGGAGTGTCTCCATCAGCGTCTTTCACCTTGATGGCAGCGTTGTGGTCAAGAAGTAACCGTGTGGTTTCAAGGTGACCATACTCACTTGCAAGTAGCAGGGCCGTGGACCCATGGGCGTCAGACTCGTTGATATCTGCCCCCTTTTGCAGTAATATCAGTATCACGCCAATATGCCCTTTGATCGACGCGTTCATTAGTACCGTCCGTCCCATCGTGTTTGTCGAGCATAGTGAGGCACCGCTAGTCAACAGCACGTGCACCACATAGGCGTGGCCTTTTAGCGCCGCCAACATCAGTGGGGTATTCCCAGTCAACAGCACGTGCACCACATAGGCGTGGCCTTTTAGCGCCGCCAACATCAGTGGGGTATTCCCCAGTGCATCTTTCATATCAATCTCTGCACCACTAGCTATGAGCGTCTGCGCGGCATTCACGTGCCCGAACTCGCCCGCAAGAGCTAGAGCTGCAGTCCCGTCAAGCCGTTGCATATTGATGCTAGCTCCGTTCCGCAACAGTAGCGATATCATATCTGTTTGCCCCTCAGACGAAGCCTGCATCAGCGCCGTCCATCCTTTGTTGTCTGCAGCATCAATTGGACACCACGGTTCAACAGTAACTGCACCACTGTACCATGATTCCCCCTCGTGGCCCAGATCATCGGCGTATTACCGGCTTGATTCTCTAAACCAGGGTCCGCTCCAGCATCGAGCAATACCTTAACGGCGTCTGCATGCCCGTACGCGCACGCAATCCCCAGCGCCGAAAAGCCATTCGGGCGCTGCATATTGACGCTGGCGCCGTTCTTCAAGAGTAACGAAATCACATCGCTGTGTCCTTCAGACGAAGCTTGCATTAGCGCCGTCCAGTCTTCATAGTTTGCTGCGTCAATCTCTGCATGGTTGTCCAACAAACTGTGTCCTTCAGACGAAGCTTGCATTAGCGCCGTCCAGTCTTCATAGTTTGCTGCGTCAATCTCTGCATGGTTGTCCAACAACAGCTGCACCAGTTCGATGTGATTCCCCCTGGCGCCCCAGATCAGCGGCGTGTTTCCATCTTGATTCGGCAAGTCGATATTCGCACCACCAGCCAGAAGTGCACGCGCGGCATCCACATATCCAAACTCACAAGCAATTGCAAGCGCCGTAAACCCGTTCGGGCGTTGGATATCAACGCTGGCTCCGTTCTGCAGGAGTAGCGATATTAAGTCAGTATTTCCCTCTGACGAAGCCTGCATGAGCGCCGTCCATCCCTCGTTATCCGCCGCATCGATTAGGACAGCTTTTTTCATTAGCAACTGCGCCACTGAGCTATGATTCCCCCTGGCTGCCCAAATGAGTGGCGTGTCACCGACGCGATTCTGTGCGTCAGGGTCCGCCCCAGCACTAAGTAACACACGAGCAGTATCCGCATGCCCGAACGCACAGGCAGTTGTCAGCGCAGAGAACCCATTCGGACGCTGCAAATTCACATCGGCACCGCTTTCCAAAGCAATGAAACCACGTCAGTGTGCCCTTCGGATGAAGCCTGCATCAGCGCTGTCTAGCCATCATTGTTAGCCTCGTCGATAGGGGTTCCCTTACTTAAGAGAAACCTTACCACTGCAGTGTGGCCGTTCCGGGCCGCTTCTATCAGTGACGTGTTACCGTATTGATTCTTCAAGTCAAGATTGGCGCCCTTCGTAAACAGGAGATGGACGAGGTTCACATCACCATAGCGACACGAGATCGATAGTGCAGTCTCCCTCTCTGCGTTCTTGGCGTTCACGTTCGCTCTTTCCTCCAAAAGAAGCTTGGCCAATTCAACGTTTCCGTCTTGGATCGCGCTCATAAGCGGAGTCCAGCCTCTGTCATCAGGCATGTCGATATCGTCACCATATTCCAGCAATTGCTTAACCACCTCGACTTTGCCTTGTTCACATGCAATTCGTAGCGCGGTATCACCGCTGCGGTGTTTCCGATCAATCGTAGCGTTCGTGGGGGTACTATGCAGTACATCTGCAGCTGCCAGGGACGTAGGCTCGGCGTACGCTTCCTTGACAACAGGGTCGACTCGCTCGCGCTCAAAAATTAGCAGCGTAAACTCCATATATCCACTCATGTACGCCACAGTTAACGCTGGCCAATTCTGAAAATCTCCTCGTAAGCTGATATCGACCCCGTTATCGAGAAGTATCTGAACAACCGCCAACCGTTTGTACCACACGGCAGAGTGCAAGGCCGTGCCGCCACTCTGCAATCGCGCATTAACGTTGGCGCCTCTTGTCAGAAGGAACTGGACAATGTCAGCGAATCCAAGTTGTGCCGCAGTGATTAAAGGGGTGTATCCGTCGTCATCTGCTACATCAAGATCAGCTCCATTGTTCGAAAGTTTCACGACAACGTCCAGCTGGTTGTGTTCACAGGCGATATCGAGAGCGGTTGACCCGTTTGGGCCTCGCTTGTCCACACTTGCAGAATGCTTCAGCAGCCGACTAACCACTTTGACATGCCCTCTCTCGGCCGCTCTCATCAGCGCAGTCCAGCCACGCCCATTAGAAGAATCTACAGACGCACCACCGTTCAGCAACACTTGCACCACGCCAGGGTGGCCGTTCCACGCCGCCCACATCAGTGGCATATTGCCATTGTGGTCGCGCAAGTCGACGTCCGCTCCCCCTGCTAGAATGCGAAGAACCGCATCCACGTGTCCAAACTCACACGTCGTGGCAAGAGCTGTGAACCCGTTCAGACGCTGCTGGTCCACGCTAGCTCCGCTCTTCATTAGAAAAGAAATTATCTCCGAGTGTCCTCTCCAAGACGCCTGCATGAGCGCCGTCCACCCTTCGTTGTCTGCCAGGTCAATCGAAGCGCCTCTATCCACCAACAACTTCACCACAGCGTCATGGTTCCCTCTCGTGGCCCAGATCAATGGCGTATTACCCACTTGGTTCTGCAAGTCCGGGTCCGCTCCAGCACCAAGCAATACACGCGCAGTATCAACGTGCCCGAGCGCGCACGCTATTGCCAATGCCGACAACCCGCTCGGACCGCGCTTGTCAACCCTTGCTCCTTTCTTCAAGAGTAACGATGTCACAGCTGAGTGGCCTTCGGACGAAGCCTGCATCAGCGCTGTCCAGCCCTCATTGTTCACAGCATCAACCGTTGCATCATTGTCCAGCAACAGCTGCACCAGTTCGACGTGATCTCCCCTGGCCGCCCAGACCAGAGGCGTATTGCCCTCTTGGTTGGGTAAATCTACCTTAGCCCTACCGGCAATGAGAGCTCTTGCAGCACCCACGTGGCCGAACTCACAAGCAGTAGCAAGCGCCGTGAAGCCGTCGGGCCGCTGGATATCAACACTAGCTCCGTTCTTCAATAGTAACTCTATCACGTCGGTGAATCCTTTCCACGAGGTCTGCATCAGCGCCGTCCAACCATTGCAGTTGGCCACATCGACGGCCGCCCCTCTAAGCAGCAGCGCCTCCACCACAGCAGAGCGGCCACCGCGGGCCGCAGCCACAAGCGGCGTATCTCCGCATTCGTCCAGCCTGCTGACAACCTCCGCCAGCGCGTCCACGTGCGTCTTGGAGCCGTCAGTTGCGGCTTCTTCTGCCGCTTGGACGCGCGCCTCGCTGTCGGGCTCCTCTCGCTCCACGGCGGCCTCTTCAACTCCGTCGACGGACATACCACTGCAACTGCATCGGGATGATATTTGGACAAGCAAAAGTGAAGGAAAAAGTGCCGTCTTTGGATTTGAGTCAGAAATTGGGTACGAAAAAACATCACTTCAAGTAAAGTACAATGTATAATAACGTACTCGCCCTAATAAAGTCCGGACTTTATTTTATAATACAGGCCCCGAAGCTTGAAATTATCAGATATTTTATCAGCTCCAAAACTTTAATCTTGGAGTTTGTATGGGAGAACCGATAGCTACCGGTATTTCTTGTGGCGGGCTTCTATTCGGGAGGGGGCTTTTATTCGGGCGAGTACGTTAAATGAATGGAAAAGAGGATCACAATGAACTTTCATGCAACTTCTGGTAAAACAAACATAGTGCTCGACCTCGATCGCGCGCACTGCAACAAGGCCCGCCGAATGCGAATGCCTTGGCGATAGCAACTGCAGGACATCCCTGATCGCGGCTCCCTACATCAAAGTGCATTGTGGCTTCGGGTTGGTCGAGCCTCGTCCTGGGGTGGATGCAAATAGTCGATCGCTAGCGTATCCGGCTCGTCAAACCCCTCCTTCTCTTCTTCGCTGATACTCGCTGCGTCATAATCAGCAGCAGCGCGTGCATCCAAACCACCCTCTCCGTTGGGCGCAGCAACCGTCGGTACACTGGTCTCGCCCTCGACAACAACGCTACCACTTGGTTCGCCATCAGTCTGCAGTAAAACATAGCAATAGTTAGAACCACTCGCGATGGAGTCGCACCCTGCGATCGAATGCAATGACGCACCTTTACTGATACCTTAAGCTGGGCCCATAGGCTGTGATACGTCGTGTTGAGCTGCTCGTCCAGCCCCTCGATCGGGAACTTCTGGGCTGGGAAATGCTCACGGTGTAGCTTGCGCGCCGCCTCCAGGACCTGTTGGTCCTTCTCCTTCAATGACCTGAGCACTTGACGAAGCTTCGTGATTCGGCCAGCATCCACTTCGTCGAAAGGCACGACGGCGCAGGATTTCCCACACCGGTCTTCGTGCTCCTTCAGCTGCAGTAACAGCGGGTCGAGCTTGTCCCGTGTATACTCCTGGCCGGAAAACGATGCGAGGAAATACTCTGTCGATGCATCGAGTAGCTGCGTCTTCAGCGAGTAGGAACCCTTCGCCGTCTCCTCTCGAAACTCGTCCACATATTCTTGAAGTTTCGTAGTTGCTGCCTACAGTTAGATAAAAACACAGATACATTAGGCCAGCTACCTTACAGCGATCGATTCATGTAAACAGCATCCGCGTACCTTGGATAACTCCTTTTGTTCAGCTCGAACCGCATTGAGCTGCTCGAGAAGGCTATCCCAAAGCGCAACGAGATATTTCGCCACCATTGCCCTTTGCTCGTTACTTCTGGCAACCTTGTTGGACTCGACAACTTCTGCCTCGATCGAGGTTATCTTCCTGTCCGAGGAAGCAGTACGAGCGTGCGTGTTCCACAGATCCGAGCACTCGTCGGCATTGTGGCTGGCCTCACACAACCGAAAGAGGCCGTCCACCAAATGTGCACTCAGTAATCGCTGGCGGTCCTCCTGAAGCCCCTTTGCTCTGCGTCTTGCTTCTCTTGCGACTGCCTCGCACTTCTCCGCAGCTTTAACGAAGCCTGTACGACGCTGGCCAAGCGCCTTGTGCTTCCTCTCAAGTTCATGTGCAGCTGTGCTACAGCGCTGCTTCAACTGCTCGAGTCTGCGTGCACGTTCTTGGGTCTCCGCCGTAAGGGTGGATAACGCCGACTCGATGGAGTTAACCGCAGCTTGCCACGCCTTAAAAGGGTCCTCGATGGTCTGAGTCTGGACCAGTTTCTCCTTCGTCGCTAACTCCAAACGGCCTGTGTCAACGGTCTACAATAGTGAAACAAAGCAAGTGTTTCAGCTTGTCAATTCCAGTACTCCTCCATAAAAGCACTCACCAATGCTGATTCATGAACGGTAATGAGGTCTTCGTTCCGGGCATACTGCTCGATCACCCAGGAAGCAAATTCACCAAAAGTCTGGTACGTGCAGCCGGTTCCTGCATTTCCCCCGGTAGGAGGATGCACCATTCCTTCGATCTCGGATATAATATTCGGCTTGAACAGTCTGCCCACCGACTCTCGAAGCCATACTTGCCATTGCGAGGCCCATGCAAAGCGCCTTAACGTCGCGTGCCGGGCCACTCGGATAAACAAATCGTCGAATCTCTCTTTTTCACTTTCCACTGCCTCCCATGTAGTGGTCGGTCCAGCCCCCGAGTCCGTCGACGAGCTTCCTATCGGCGCGTTACCCTTTTCAGATAGATGCGAGGACGTAGCACTACCATCCGCAATAGCAATGGTCTCACCAACAAGTTGTAATGAGTCGTCATCCCTTTTAGTGCGCTTCACAGCCACATCACCAGCGCTCTCTCCACTAAATTGCCGCTTGACGCCAACCACCTCCCGCAGAAGTCCATTTTCCCTGCATGTAGCTTCGCCACCATTCTGCTCGTCGCACTCGCTCTGATCACTTGCGGTCTGCTGTTCATTTCCTGTATCGCGATCGGCTTGCTCGCTTTCGCCCGTCGATGTGTGTGTCTTCAGACTCCAATTCCTCAATAGGTCTACAGCTGCGGAGTGCTCACCTTGCTCCGCGAGGTTTACAGCCGCCTCACCGCTGGGCAGCTGATGGTCGATGGATGCACCAGCCTCCAGCAATAGTTTAATCATCTCCAGGTTGCCTTGGTTCGCTGCTTTAAACAACGCCGTCCACCCATCGCGTCTAGCAGCGTCAACGGCTGCGTCATGTTGCAGCAAGGTACGAGCCACGGCGAGATGTCCATATTGGCAAGCGACGGAGAGCGCTGTCGACCCGTTGGTATTCTGGTAGTTCACTGCTGCCCCAGACTCAACGAGGAACTTGATAATCTCAACGTTGCCGACCCGCGCAGCAAAGAGCAAGCTCGTCCATCCATCTTTTCTAGCAGTCTCCACATCTGCACCGCATTCGACCAAAGCCCGAGCTGCCGTAAGATGCCCGTTTAGGCAAGCAACAGTAAGAGCTGTCGACCCACAGGGAAGCTGATAATCTACGGACGCGCCTGACTCGATCAGGAACTTGATAATTTCAGCATAGCCAATTCCCGCAGCAGTTAGCAGACTCGTCCACGCGTCGTTTGTAGCAGTGTCGACATCTGCACCGCATTCGACCAAAGCCCGAGCTGCCGTGAGATGCCCTTTTTGGCAAGCAACAGTAAGAGCTGTCGACCCGCTCGGAAGCCGATAATCTACGGACGCGCCTGACTCGATCAGGAACTTGATAATTTCAGCATTGTCAATTCCCGCAGCAATTAGCAGACTCGTCCACCCATCTTTGGTAGTCGCGTCAACTGGCACCCCTCGTTGAATCAAAGCACGCACGGAGGCGAGATCTCCTTTTTGGGAGGCACGATGCAATGATGCAACTTCATCTTGCAGCTGCGTCTGGCGACTACCGGTGGAAGGCACTTGCCCGTTGCTTGAGATCATCGCGGGCGAATCGATAATGAAGCATGAAGACGTCATTAGTCAGATTCCACCCACTTCGAAAACAGAAAAGGAAAAGTCCAAAGAATTTTCTGCAATGCAAAAAAACTCTCTAATGTCGTAAAAGCACAACCATTGCAGCACCGTACTTCGTGGCAACCATGACGAGGTGTCTCCATTACATCGATGTATGCGTTGCAATCGATGAGTGAGCTGGTAGTTCGAAGATGACCGTTCTTAGTGCAAGAAACACCATCGACCCGTGTGCGCGCTCCCTTTTGTAGCATAACCTGAACCACATCCATGTATCCTTTTGCTGGAGCATTCGTCAGCGCTGTTCAGCCCTTTTCCTTGTCGAATTCCGCTATAGCCACCATTTCCATCCTTTATACCGATGTCTGAGTGTGTAGAAGCTGCGCAAGCCTCGCCCTCGGGTTCCGGATTGACACCAGAGGAGAAGATGCTTGCGGAGTTTACGGGATCTAGCTCGCCGAAAGTGTCGCCATCGAGGTCGGCCGAAGTGCTTCTTTTTGAGCTCAATAAAGCTAGAACACAATCGACCTCAAGCAGTATGGCACTCGAAGGTTGCAGTCAGGCAGCAGCGTTTGTGAGCTCAACGACACGCATTGGCCGTCGGTACAAGCTAGGGGTACCAGATTTTGGAGATCCTGGATCTGGAAGAACTTCAGAGTCTCCTCCAAGCAAGTGCAGCCGTATTGCCTGCGGCACTGTGTTCTGGCATAAAACAGAGCTGAGTGAGGACACGAGGATCTTGTCATTGAGGTGCTCACGAAAAGAAGGACCTTCAAGGCCGGTGTGGCAAGCGCCAGCCCCTCCTGCTCCAAGGATCAATTCCGTTCGTGGTAGTCGCCACCTGGCTGATTGAACTCGCTATTGTTGGCGTCAAAAAGGTGATATTGATGCTTCCTTCCCCCCACTTAATCTTAACAGGCTACAGGTTTACAGGCACGTCTGTATCGATATGCGTGCTTCGTCCTGACACATACTTTCCATTTATGCCACGGCCTCGGTCTCGACGGGGGCCGAGTGCGTGACCTTGACGATGTAGGGCGTGGACTTGTGCGCGTGGTAGGCGGGCTTGCCCTTGAGTCCGAAGCTCTCGAAGAGGCGCTTGTCCTTCTCGAAGGCCGGGTTGGCCGTCGTCAGCAGCGTGTCGCCGTTGAAGATGGAGTTGGCGCCGGCCATGAACATCATGCCCTGCTCGGCGTCCGTGAAGGACATGCGGCCGGCGCTGAGGCGCACCATGGTCTTGGGCATGAGGATGCGCGCCGTGGCGATCATGCGGGCCATGTCAGAGGCCGTCACGGGCGCGATGTCCTCGTCGAAGAGCGGCGTGCCTTCCACGGAGACCAGCGCGTTGACCGGCACGGACTCCGGGTGCTCGTCCATGGTGGCGAGCGTGTGCAGCAGGCCGACGCGGTCGATCTTGTCCTCGCCGAGGCCCAGGATGCCGCCGCAGCAGACGGAGATGCCGGCCTTGCGCACGTTCTCGATGGTCTTGAGGCGGTCGTCGTACGTGCGCGTGGTGATGACCTTGGCGTAGTGCTCGCGGCTCGTGTCGAGGTTGTGGTTGTAGGCCGAGAGCCCGGCCTCCTTGAGCTGCACGGCCTGCTCCTCCGTGAGCATGCCCAGCGTGCAGCAGACCTCGAGGTCCATGGCCTTGACCTGGCGCACCATGTCCAGGATGTGCCGGAACGCGTTCTTCTTGCCCACCTCGCGCCAGGCCGAGCCCATGCAGAAGCGCGTGCTGCCCGCGGCCTTGGCGCGGCGCGCCATCTCCACGACCTCCTGCACCTTCTTGGTGGGCTCGGGCTTGACGAACGTCTTGTGGCGCGACGACTGCGAGCAGTACTTGCAGTCCTCCGTGCAGCCGCCCGTCTTGATGGACAGCAGCGTGCACTGCTGCACCTCCGTCGGGTCGAAGTGCATGCGGTGCACCGTGGCCGCCTTGTACACGAGCTCCAGCAGCGGCTGGTCGAAGATGG
>JAIKVH010000759.1:0-12339 GCA_024679275.1 Phytophthora niederhauseri
GTGCCCACATCTTCGCCCACCGTCTTGTCCAGCACGAAGCTCACCGGTTTGGCGAAGATATAAAGCAGCACCCTCAGCACTCGCACAACCGGCACGAGTGCCGAGCCAATGGACAGCGCGTGTCTCGAGCACAGCGACTGCGGGATGATCTCGCCGCAGATGAGGATGAGGATCGTCGACACTATGAAGCCCACGAGACCACTGGTCAGATCCGCCATAAGAATCGACAGTAGGCTGTTCACCGCCACAGTCGTCAGCACCAGCGTCGTGAGCAGCAAATTGCTGTCGGCTCGGACCGGCAGAATGCGTCGAGCTGCCTTGGCCTTCCTCATCTCGTCCTTGGTAGCTCCCGGTCGGTCTCCAGCGCGGATGATCACGTCGAGACTCACTTTGTCCAGTGACATGAGGCCCAGCGTGAGACCCGAAGAGATGGCCGACATGACGATGAGCAGCGCGATGGCTCCGTAGTGGATGGCCTTCATCATGTCCGACCCGCCTGAGCTTGAGCCTGAGCCAGCAGTTGCAGTGTCTGCATCTGCACTTGCCTCTTGGTGCGCAACGTCCGTGATGCGCCGCGCCACGAGAGTCGCGGACGCTACGCGGACGAGCACCGACGTCATGGAGGACGCCATGCCCGGCGTTAGCTGCGTCGAGAGGGCGACGCCCAGCAACGCAGCGCGACTTCGCCTCATCGTCGACGTTGGGGTAAGTTGGGTAAGTTGAAGACTGAACTGAAGTTAGCTATGTTGTTTTTGGGTTCTATTTTCGTCAGCTACATATCATAGATACCCAAAGATACTATAGGTCGGAATAGGCTTTTGCAACGGTCGAAGAGACAAATGTATGAATAGACTTCTGGCTGAGGATGAGCCGAACAGCCCAGCTCCGCCAACGAAGAGACAAATGTATGAATAGACTTCTGGCTGAGGATGAGCCGAACAGCCCAGCTCCGCCATGCTGGCGCTTGTGCTTGATACATTGTCGCTGGACTACGCGTACCAGTATCCTGCCTGCACCATGATCTCCGGGTAGAGGTTGTGCCACTCCTGCACCAGCGGGGCGTAGAGCTCCGGGTGCGAGCGCTGGAACGCAGCGGGGTCCTCGGCGAAGCAGACAAAGATCGTGGCCACCGAGCTGTCGATGACGGCGAGCGGCGTGACGGCAACGCCGATGCCGATCACGAAGCCGAGGATCGCCAGGAACGCGGTGCTGTTCTGGAAGGTGACCACGTCGGTCGTCTCCGCAATCAGCGCACCAACACCAGCGCAGATCAGGCCTGTGGGGTGGACAAAACGTTAGTGTTTGACCAGATAGCAACAGCTCGGAGACAGGACTTACCAACACCGAGTGCTGCGAATCCAAGCACATTGCCGATGAGGTCATCGTTGATGATCGCATCGAAGCCGCGCTGCTTGAAGAGTTGGAATACAGCCTTGCCAGCCTGCGTGAACTTGTAGCCGTAGATACCGACGTAGACATAGGCCCAGCGGTTGAAATACTCCATGAGCGACTGCAGGCAGCCCAGGATGCACTCGGCAAAGCAGGCCAGCGCACTTCCGTCCTGACGACCGCTCTCCGCCAACTAAATAATGCATAAACTACAGTTAGAACATCCAAACAACCACGGTTCCGACTAGAAAACAGGAGATCGTACCGCTCGAAGAGCCTGCAGGAAAGCCACAATAAGCGAGCCGAAGCAGATGGAGCCGAACGACGTCGTAGTGCTGCGCTTTAGCGAGGCAGCTGTAGCTCCACCCGACTCAGCGTTGTACCAGAACGTCGCAACAGTGCCCGCAACAGTCGTGTGGGCCACGTTCTTGAACACCTGAAGACCCCAGTAAAACGATAGCAGCAGGAAGAAGTATGCGGCGTAGGAGCTGCCCGACTGCTTGTACGTGGACTTCGTCGAGGTCGTCGTCGATGTGTTCGTGCTGCTCGGGTTATCCTCCGCGATCTTGTTGGCGACGCCCAGCAGCGCCATCGCCCAGATCACCACCCAAGCAATCTGCACGATGGTGAACACAACCGACACAATGTACGTGGACCAGTGCTTGGCGATAGCTCCCTCGGCCACGCGCAAGTTGGCGACAGCGAAAGGGATACGGTGCTGCACGGCGCGCGCGTAGCAGAGGTTGAGCAGGGCAATCAGCGCTCCGATAATGGCGATGAAGATGTTGCCAATCACGAATCCGTAGGCCGCCAGGGCGAACGAAATGCCCACGTTGAACCACAGCACGAACAGGATCATGACCCGCGCGTAGGCCACAATGAGCTTGACCATCATCAGAGCCAGCACCATGGACACGACGGCCATGCCCACGGAGATGGCCACCACGACCTTCGTGTCGTCGCCCGAGAGCAGCTCGCTGGAGTTGTTCTCCGGGTCCGTGACCGTCTTGACGCCCCACATCGCCATCAACGCGATGATGACGCCGACATTCGCCACGAACAGCAGCGCGAACGGCCAGTCCTGGCAGCCGGCCTTGGCCTCGACGGTCTTCTGGTCGCTGGAGCAGCAGCAGAAGCAGGGCAATTGGGATAAGTAGCGGGCTCTAGGCTGATAGTTGCAAGGCAACCGTTAGTATGGAGACGTGCGGCTTGATGGGGTTCACATCCGGCGCGCTCTGGACCTGAGGCTCGGCCGTGTACCTGCACCAGTTAGTGACGGTTAGCTGGCTAGCTCATAACTGCGAGCGCAGGGAAGAGAGGGAGGCGTACGGCTGGTTGAACATGTCGCTACGGTGTCCTGCTTAGTGGTGCGCGCTGTCTCCTGTCGGTTGCTTCGGTTGGTTGTCTTCCTTCTCGGACTTCGCTGCGTGTGTGCGCTCGCTGGGTCGACGTTTTGCGAATGAGTGAAAATGTGCGGGACAAAAAGTGGGATGAGCCCAGCTGCCTTGTCGAAAATTATGGGTCCGAGTTTGGGTGCGGAAAATCCAGAACTATTCCAGAAAATGAGCCCTTGGCGAACCGCGGGGCTCGCAAGACTCGCATTTGACTTCTGTTAGCTTTGAGTAGCATCGCCGCCACAACAATAACTAGCTCGGTTGCTGCTGAGTCAGCAGTGCTGACAGCTGCTTTCATTTCGGCCTCGCCCCACATCGTATAAATAAGTTAGGAATCAAAGATTCGATCGCTGTCAAGCGGGTCGTCTAGAGCGTTGACACAATGACTGGTGACATACCAAGCGTGCCTAGTACCGGTAAGCACAAGTCGACGCAACTATGCTTCAATGCATATAGCTACTGAAGTATTAAGTACTCTACAAGATAAAAATGCTCATTCAGAGGCACACGCGCGTTTACCACCGCGAAGTGAAGCCGGTCTATCAAGTCGCCTAGCTGCGTCTTCGACTTCGTTACTTCCACGTCTCTTGAAGCCTACCTGGAGCATTGCAAGCACAACATATCTCGCGATCTCAGCCACTTGTACATGTATCTGCAACTGGTATCTCTCTTCATCGCTTGACAAGGTTGAAGTGGGTTATAAAAGTCTGCCGTCACACAATTCCACCATTTTTGGGTCCTTTTCACAATCTGCACCGCTTGTACATGTATCTGCCACTGGTATCTCTTCATCGCTTGACAAGGTTGAAATGGGTTATAAAAGTCTGCCGTCACACAATTCCACCATTTTTGGGTCCTTTTCACAATCTGCACCCGCATCGCCACGAAAACACAACTCTTTTTCGATCTGATCTCTCTCTCACTTGTGCATCGATCGCCGCGCGACATGTTCCAGATCCGCGTGGAGGCCGCCGACATGGCTGAGGAGGAGGAGGCCAAGGAGGAGGAGGAGACGCTCGAGGACGTGCAGGACATGCAGGGCGCGCCCTTCCTGGCCGGCAACCCGCAGGTGCGCGTGACCACGGGCAAGCTGCGCTTCTACCGGGCGGACAAGCCCTACGCGGCCTCCGCCTCCGCCGGCGGCAGCCAGCAGCTGCCCAGCGAGCGCAGCACGCTCGTGTGCGTGGTGACGGTGCCGTCGCACATGTCGCCCGTGGAGATCCTCGAGTTCCTGGCCAGCTTCCGCGAGGACATCGCGCTCGTGCGCATCCTCAAGGACCCGGAGCGCAGCAACTGCATGGTGCTCATGCAGTTCAACTCGCAGGAGCGAGCGGACCAATTCTTCCAGGTAAACTGCACCCTAAAAACTATGATGCACTTCTGTTATGCTATATGTTGGTTAGTACTCATTTTCTTATTTGTGCAGGACCATAATGGCAAGTACTTCAACTCGATCGAGCAGGAGCGCTGCAAGATCGTGTTCGTGCGCAGCATCGAGTTCGACCCGGTGGTGAGTGAGGACCAGCCCGACAGTGACGCGCTGGAGGAGAAGCATGCAGACGAGGAAGAAGACGTCGCTGCGGCGCCGCTGAGTCCGCGGTCTGAGAGAAGAGCGAGCAGTGCACAGATGAGGAAGCTGTTCCCACCGCCACCCGCTGGCATGACGGAGATCCCGACGTGCGCGGTCTGCTTGGACAGGCTGGACGCGTCGGCGTCGGGTATTCTCACGACGCTGTGCAACCATTCCTTCCATTGAGATTGCCTGTTCCGGTGGGAGGGATCGAGCTGCCCCGTGTGCCGGTACAGCCATGGTGACATTGGCTCCTCGTGTGAGGTGTGCGGCACGACGGAGCACCTTTGGATTTGCTTGATCTGTGGACACGTGGGCTGCGGACGCTACTCTGGAGAACACGCCAAACAGCACTACCAGGAGACTCTGCACACGTACTCGCTGGAGCTGGAAACTCAGCGCGTGTGGGATTACGCTGGCGACGGATACGTGCACCGACTGATTTTGAACAAGCAGGATGGCAAGTTTGTTGAGTTTCCGAGTCCACACAATTTGAGTGGCGAGCGCTCGCAAACCCCGCCTACCACCTCTGCCGAGGAAGAAGAGGGCGAGCACCGGAAACTCGAAAAGCTGGCGGTTGAGTACAATTTTCTGCTGAAGAGGTAAAGAGGGCGAGCACCGGAAACTCGAAAAGCTGGCGGTTGAGTACAATTTTCTGCTGAAGAGGTGCGGTTTTGTTGGTGCAGGTTTTGCTGATGTGATTCAGTCGAACTGACACGCGCGTTTGTTGTCATGAAATTAGTCAATTAGAGGAACAGCGTCTGTACTATGAGCGGTTGCTTGCGCGCGTGGAAGAAGGCGAAAGCCGACAGCTTCTGAATGCCCATGAGCACGAACGGAAACATCTGAAGAAGGCAAATGCTGCGTTAGCAGAGAAGGCCAAAAAGCTGGAGGAAGAGCTGACCTTCGTCAGGTGGGTGTGCTGAACGTTATTCCTGCACCACTCCCAAAGGCTAATTCATTGTTTGTGCCCTACATAGAGAATTGAACAAGTCCTTGCTCCAAAACCAGGCGCAGTGGAAGGAGCGCATTCGGATTCTGGAGGAGCAAAACACTCGTATTGAGCAGGAAACGGCGGTGCGCGTTGGTGATTTGGAGGGCCAAGTTCGCGATCTCATGTTCTACCTAGATACCCAGAATAAAGTCGAGCAGAGTGCACATCGCGAGGACATCATGGTACGTGTGCTTCTTATTGTATTTTTACAAAATATGTGTGACGTTGACGCACTGACCCCTTCGCTCTACATGCAGGGTGGCACGATCATTACAAAATATGTGTGACGTTGACGCACTGACCCCTTCGCTCTACATGCAGGGTGGCACGATCGAGATCGAATCTAAGCCGGCCGCTAAAGAAAACTCTTCGACAACTTCGTCTACCAGACGGAAGGGCAAAGGCAAAAGGAGATAGATCAGTTAGTTGTTTTAAGGTAAATGACGCGATGACAAAAAGTGATTCACCCAACCGTGCTGTGTTGTAGTCCGCTAACATCAAGCAAACTCCAAGTACATTCAGCCGCATTCGCATTTCCAGACCGCGCTGAGCTCGTTTACTACAGATGGAGTCCGAGTCGTCGAACCGTGTTCTCCGTCCTAGAACTCAGCGCACCCCTCATCCGTACAGTACCAGGGGCAAGAACAAAAAACAGAAGCTCGCTGTGCCTGAGATTGCTGTGCCAAGTAACTCTCCCGCTGGCCGTTTTTGCCGCGTACTCGAGTTGGGATCTGCATTGGTCTGGGAGTATTTGTCCATAGACGACGTCCGAACGTTGCTGCAGACATTTTCCAGTGCATTTTCGCAAGACTTCCTCGACGTGGTGTCACTGAAGGCAATTGATACCTTCGCGGTGGAGAATGAGACCCATTTAGGGCGGCGCTGCCCGTGCGACTGGATGCGGGGTCTGGATTTCCTCCGTTCTAAAGACCCATTTAGGGCGGCGCTGCCCGTGCGACTGGATGCGGGGTCTGGATTTCCTCCGTTCTAATCGTGCTTGCAACCTAGATCTCCCTTTCGGCGTGGACAAAACGCTGTCAATTTTTCAAGAAGCAAAAGGTGCGCAGAACCTCTTCAGGGCGTTGCTGCTGACAAAGACACTGCTTGAGCCATTGAACAAAAGGTGCGCAGAACCTCTTCAGGGCGTTGCTGCTGACAAAGACACTGCTTGAGCCATTGAGAAGAAATGCCAGGCAAACGTTGCTAGTTCCTGTGGTTTGTCCGCTCTCGAAGCTCGATGCGAACCCGACCACGGAAGACCTGACACGCGCGATGAACAGTGTGTATTGCAATGCTGGATCTCGATTCTTCTACAAGTTCAAGCAGAGGAGAGGACGCTCATATGTGGATTACTTGGATTACCACTGGGACGAAATCGATGGCTCGTCATGCCGGAACTGTGGCGGCTTTTTTTCTTCGACTCCAAAGAGAGTGAAGGGGGCAAGTTATCCGGCACTTCAGCGATTCAAAGCGAACTGCGAAAAGATCTACCGCCCGTTGAAAGCTGCCATGGAGAAGGATCTGACGTTCCTGCGATTTGTCCCCCAGCCGCGCAGACAGCGAGGCTCGAACGCAGACGTGGTCCCTTACCAAGGAATGGTGGCAGGTATAACACCAGGTGGAGTTTTATGCGGATTCTACCTTGTCAGCGGGTACAAGGCGTAAGGCTTTATCCATCAAGGGGGTGAACTCAGCTGTGCTTAGTTTTTGGTGGTATGGCACTTCGTGCAACACCAGTTTTACTTTTCTTTTTCTTATGTGTTTCAATTTTACTCCCAATTCATGCATGGTAACGGGGCTCGATATCAATCTGTCATCTTCACGACTTGAGCAAACTAGATGTAGAATGCTAGAAGTAATCATTCAGGATCACAACGAACGCATGTGTTTTAGTTGCTACTCCAGTACTTGAGCCGCTAAGCAAAAAGCTGTAATTTATCTGGATCTGTGTAGAGGCAATTGTGAGTCACAATTTGTGAGCCTTTAAGGCTACCTTTAAGGCGAGAACTTTGTACTTCGGAAGCTTCTGCACGAGACACGTTGTAGCAAGCCTATCCGTTAGCTCGGCACCCGCCATGGCTGCTTGCATGAACGGATCAGCCTCAACGCTGAACGTCAAATCGCTCGTTACACTGAAATACGACGGGACCGTGTTTCCGAAGTGCTCTGAAGCGTTCCGAGCAATATACTGGATAATGTCGGTCGTAAGCGTTGCAGTAGTAATGTGAGGGGGTAAAGTCTTCATCCAGCGGGGCGGCTGCGGGGCTCCATTGGCCCCAGGAAGAATACCATTCGCACGCCGAACAAATTCTTCCAGCTCCTTGATGTGCCATTCAATGACCAATACGCCAGTGAATATCGGCTCCAGTTGCCAATCCTGCAATATTTGTAAGAAACATTATATTTAAAACTGCGTCGATTTCTAGCGCGGATACGTCGGAATCCCTTACATCGTCATCATCCTCTGATGTCAACACCGTATCCTTGGGCATCTTGCAGGGTATATCTCGGACTTGAATTCTTGGAATGAAAAGATTTTGCGCTGCCGCTCGGCTTGGGAAAGGGACTTCAACAGTCTCCCGAATCTTCCTCGGGTAGTCTCATTCTTTCAATTGTAGTTTTTTTTACTCACTCTTCTTCTTCGCTTTGTGGCATAGTACAATAAGCCACGAGGAGAGCAGTATGGAGCTAAACGACCAAGTAAGAACATCCATGCGTCGACTATGCTTCATTGACCGCTAACTACCGTTTTGTACCAGTCCAAAAGTTACGCCCCAGCGATTTTAATCAGTTGGAATTTCCAGGAATTGCAGGAATTTGTTGTTCGTGCAAATGCAACGCAGTCACGAGCTGACGAGCTGCCCAAGCCCCCGCGCTGGCTAAGGACCAAGAGGCCGTGTACAGCCGCCACGCTCGCCAGGGATATCATTTATTTCCTGGAGAATGGTGTGTACCGGGACGATAAATCCTTCGGAGTCTCTGTGCTCGTATCCAACTCGGTGCAGCACTTCAGTCAAATGCTGGGTCGCCTCTCTATCATAGAGGTCGATCCTTTCATGCAAGCCGTCATGAACGAAGCCCCGTACGATGAGCGTATCGCTACGATCGGTATTTTGGAGGGAGGTGAAAAGGGACTTCAAACGCATCGAATGAAGCGCGAGGAGCCGATGCCGTATCGCCAGCTTTTTGGGTGAAAGTGCTACGTGGAGTTACAAGATTGTTGCGTGAGAGCTGAGAGAGCCCAGTTAATCCATTCAAAACATCTCAAACCTTTGGCATGCAAGTGATAAATCTTTTTAGTGCGGATGTAAATTGAAGTTAAGGTAAAGTTGAAGTTGACTATGTTCCGCACATTATTTCGTGTCGACCGATCGATTTCACTTTAGTGTCAATTATATTCGACATAATGACATCGCAACACAACTTTTACGGCAATTAGACAATTGCAATTAGAGAGCGCACGAGCAGCGAGAAAATGGAGGAGAAGCGAGAGGACGCTCGCAGCGCCAGCGCCCGTGTGGAGCGGCCGTCCCGAGGCGTGGGCCCGGCAGGCGCAGCGTCCGCCGGCGGCAGCGGCTCCGGACGCAACAACGTGGTGGTGAAGGTGGGCATGGTGGGGGACGCGCAGGTGGGCAAGACGAGCCTCATGGTCAAGTACGTGGAGGGCAAGTTCGACGAGGACTACATCCACACGCTGGGCGTCAACTTCATGGAGAAAACCATCGCGCTGCGCAACACGGAGATCACCTTCAGCATCTGGGACCTGGGCGGCCACCGCGAGTTCATCAGCATGCTGCCGCTCGTGTGCAACGACGCCGTCGCCATCCTCTTCATGTTCGACCTGTCGCGTAAGGCCACGCTCACGAGCATCAAGGAGTGGTATCGCCAAGTGCGCTCTATCAACAAGGTGGGTTGCTGGCTCTGGTGGGGATCGGTATGCGGTGTTGTGGTTATGGTGTGGCTAACGTTGTTGTTGTTGTTGTTGTGTTGCAGAACGCGTTCCCGTTCCTTGTGGGGATGAAGTACGACCATTTTGCCAACTTCGCTGTGGAGGAGCAGGAGGATATCACAAAGCAGGTGGGCAGAGCTGCGTTGTGTTATTTTGAATGTTGTAGAGGAGCAGGAGGATATCACAAAGCAGGTGGGCAGAGCTGCGTTGTGTTATTTTGAATGTTGTGAGTCTTATGGGTCTTTTGTCGCTGGTGGTAGGCCCGCAAGTTTGCCAAGGCCATGAAGGCGCCGCTGATTTTTACGTCGGCATCGCACTCAATCAACGTGCAGAAAGTGTTTAAAGTAGTGCTCAGCAAGGTGTTCGACTTGAAGTGCACGGTGCCCATCATCGATCGCGTCGGCGACCCGATTCTCCAGTACTAGTCGCCATCGTCCCCTCATCTTGACCACTTCGAGACAACTCGCCACCTACCCAAGACTCGGCTCTCCACGCCGCTTCAACGTCTAGTACGGTACATTTGCGTGCGCTGTTCATACTCGCGCTTTTTCCTGTGCGTCGTGGTGCTAACCTTACCCAAGTGTGAGAGAGATTGAGTTATGCGTCTGTCCTGTCGACCTCAAGCAGCCGAGTCTCGAGTAGTACTTGTTCCCAGTGAAATAATAACCGAGTGCACTGATACAGGTTCTGCTCTGCATGTTCACCATATTCCACGGTTTGTGTATTTGACAGGGTGTGAGAGAGGTTGAACAGAATGGGCTAAGCTCGTCAAAATGATAAGGGTCAAACGACGCTCTACTCAAGGTCAATGCCGGCGTACTCGTCAATGCCAAGGGCGACGTTGATGTTCTGCACTGCCTGGGTAGCTGCTCCCTTGAGCAGGTTGTCGATGGTGGAGATGACCACAAGACGGCCCGTGTCCGGGTCCAGCTGGAAGCCGCCCACAGTCACGTGCGGGTGGTATGCGTTGTCCTTCACGAACGGAATGCCGGACTGAACCTTCACCAGGGCCTCGTTAGCGAAAAACTCCTGGTAGAGCTCCTCGGCCTGCTTCGCCGAGGTGATGACGCCGTTGTCCGCAAGCTGCGCCGACAGCGTAAGGTGGATGCCCTGGAAGTACGGCGCCACGTGAGGCATGAACCGAACCGCCGTGCCGAGCTGGTGGCTAATTTCGTGCTCGTGGATGTGCTTCACCGACTTGTACGCAATGACGTTGTCCTTGAGCACGTTCAGGTCGTTGGCCGCCGAGGGGTTGGTGCCAGCGCCACTGTAGCCCGAGAGGCCAAACACGTGCGGCGGTACGCTCTCATCCAGAAGGTTGCCGCTCACCTCAGGCTTGCCACCAAGCAGCGGCATCAATCCGACCTGAGCGCCCGTGGCGTAGCAGCCGGGGTTGGCAATGTGCGTGGCGCCCTGCAGGCGCGTGCGGCCGCCCGGGGCCTCCGGAAGGCCGTACGTCCACTCCGAGTTGAAGCGCTGGTCAGCGCTCAAGTCGATAATGATCTTGTCCTTGCGGCGGAGCGCATCCAGGGCCGTGGCGTACTTCTCGCAGTAGCCGTTGGGCAGCGCCAGCACCCACACGTCGACACTCTCACCAAACGGGGAGGTAGCGATGTCGTCAAGTCCAAGCTCGCAGAACTCCAGCTCAGGGTCGATGTTCAGCTTCACGTCCTCAACAGGCTTGGCAGGCAGCTTCGTGTGCGGGTTAAGGGGAGGAGCAGCAGCAACCTTCGCAACCTTCTCGCCTCCAAGGGCACGCGAGCTGGCGCACACCAGCTCCAGCTCCGGGTGACGGCCGATCACGCGAATGAGCTCGCGGCCAACGTATCCACGCGCGCCAAGCAGGCCCACGCGGTACTTTCCGTTGGGGCCACGCGGAACAGCCGAGGCCTTGGCAGCGCTCTTGGAGCTGGCAGCCGCGGGCTTCTCGCCCTTAATGCACGTCGTGCCCGCGCTCTTCTTGCTGACGATCTCGCGCATGAGCTGCGAGGCCGACGTAAGCACCACGGACGAGGTGGACGGCAGACCCTGCAGAAGCGTGTTAATCTCGTTCAGCTTGAGCAGCGTGCCCTGGCGGCCAGTGTAGTCACGGGCGGCCATGCGCTCGTAGTCCTTGGCCATGTTGATGGTCTTGAGCTTCGTACCGTCGTCCTCGACCCAGCCGCCCTTGGCGTTGACGAAGATGGTCTTGAGCGGCTGCAGGTTGAGCGCCAACTGGCGCGCAGCCACGTCGGCGTTGATGTTGAGCGTCTGGCCGTTGGCACTCTCGCCCAGGCAGGACAGCACGGGGATCTCGCCGGCGTCGATGGCCGCCTGCACGGGGTCGCCGTGGATCTCGTTCACCTCGCCCACGAAGCCGTAGACGTCCTTGTCCTTGAACTCGGCCTTGATGACGCCGCTGGTGATGCCCTTGGCGGGCACGCCGGCCTTGTTGAGGGCGGCCACGAGCGTGGCGTTGGTGTCGATGAAGATGGTCTTGGCGATGTCCAGCGTCTTCTGGTCCGTGACGCGGTTGCCGCCCACGTACTGGGGCTCCACGCCCTGCTTGTCCAGCTCGGCGTTCATCTGCGGGCCGGCGCCGTGCACCAGGATGGGGAACAGGCCCGTGTCCTTCATGAAGCGCAGCGACTCGATGAGCGTGTCCAGCTCGTGGATGATCACGTCGCCGCCGATCTTGATGACCGTCGTGTGCTTCACGCCGGGCGTGCGGTAGAGCTGCTTGAACTCCTCCAGCGTCTGCTCCGGGGCCAGCACCTTGGCCAGGTTCAGCGCGTAGTCGTCGGTGGCGCTGGACGAGAGCGCGCGCGACTGCACGGCGACCTTGCGCGCGGCGGTCAGCTGGACAGCCGCCACCTGCGAGCTGCGCGCAGCGGCGCGGGTCAGCGCCGGCATCTGCTTGGCCACGGAGCGCCACATACTTGCGGAGGAGGACAGGAAGATCGCGCTGCAAGAGGACTCTTCGGTAATGCCGCCAGCCGTTGGCGTACGTAACCCGCCGGAGCGGCTCCCCTTGAAGCCCAAAAACCTTCCTTACGAAATAGTA
>JAIKVH010000760.1:0-12337 GCA_024679275.1 Phytophthora niederhauseri
AACGTGAAGCCGTTACTGACGGACGCCAACAAGGTCACCAGGATGGCCTGGTGCATCTCGCACCTCGACCCTACTTCGCTGCTGTTTCACGACATGTATGACGCTATTCATGTTGATGAAAAACTGTTTTATTTGACAGAAGTGAGGCGCCGCTACTATCTGCTTCCTGGTGAAGAAGCACCGCATCGCCAGGTGCGCTCCAAGCGCTACATCACCAAGGTGATGATGCTGGCGGCTGTGGCGCGGCCGCGGTGGCATGCTCCTTCTGGCACCTACTTCGACGGAAAGTTGGGCATCTGGCCCTTCGTGATCCGTGCTCCAGCTGTGCGGACGAGCGCGCGGCGTGCCGCTGGCACCATCGAGACGAAGGAAGGGCGCGTCAACCAAGGAACGTACCGAGCCATGCTGATGCAGCAACTGCTGCCAGCGATCCAGGCGCGGTGGCCGTGGACGAGCGCAGAAGAGCGCGTCTGGGTGCAGCAGGACAACGCGCCCGCGCACATCAGCCCCGAGGATCCGCAGTTCACGACCGCTGCCTGGCAGCAGGGCCTGAACGTGCAGCTGCGCTGCCAACCCCCCAACTCGCCCGACCTCAACTGCCTTGACCTCTCCATCTTCTCGGCCATTCAAGCGCGGCAGCGGCTGCGCTCGTCGCGGAACATTGACGAGCTCATCAGCGCAGTCACCGATGCGTACTGGGAACTCCCGTCCTCGACTATCAACAAGGCTTTCTTGAGCCTCCAAGGTTCGATGGACTCGTGCATCAAGGACGCCGGGGGCAACGCATTCAAGCCGCTCCACATGGCGAAGGATAAGCTCGAGCGGGAGGGACGACTCCCAGTGAGCTTGCATTGTTCGCCGGAAGCCGCAGCAATTGTGTCTCAGCAGTACAGAGCGTGAACAGTGCAGCATAATGAAACCTAATATAATTAGGTGCATCAATTTTGAGACGGAACAAAGAGTGGTATGTGTCAACAATTTTGAGACGGAGTAGTACACTCGTACAACAACGTTATGAGAACGGAAAATCATTTGTTCACCTCACATTTCCCCCATCACCTCCCCTTGTTATTTTCGTTTGTGGCATTTTTTTGCTCTAGTTACTATGGATCCCTTCGACGACGTGTTTTCGCTCTTTGACAGCGACAGCGAGCTTGAGGAAGAGCGCTTTGGTGGCGGCGATAGTGATTCTGCCGATGAAGAGTTTCAGGAGGGGGCTTATTCGTCGGAGCCGTCATTCTCCCCGTGCATATGTTCGGCCACGTTGCGTGAATGCTTACTCGTACGCTGGGTTACTACCTATAACCAATGCTAACTTTGTTCCATTGAGCTTGAACTCTGAACAACCGACCATCATCGAAAAGGTCACCACGAGCTATTTTTTCTTGTGCAGTGCTTACAGCAGTCGGTGTATGTAAGTGGACTGGTAAACTGAAATACTAGTAAGAGCAATGGAATACATTATGCACTACACGCAAGCAAGTCTGTGTCCAAGCTCTACAGCATCTCTCCTATCTTTCTTTTCTTAGCGCTCAGAATCTTGATCTCCTCCGCGATATCATGCTGAGCATTGGCATTGGTCTCCCGAGCTTGCCGAGTGTAGAGTTCCTGCAGGCGATCACCAATGACAATGTAATCTTGTATCGCAGCACTGTTTGCCTCTCCCTGAGACCGCTCTCGAAGATATTGTAGCTTTTCTTTTTCCATTTCCTCGAAGATACGCAATCGGATCTCTTCGGCGTCCATCTTGCGAACGGCAATAGCCTCTCTCTGGTTTCCGAAGTCTCGGATAGCGTCGGCAACATCATTCTTCCTCTTAACATTAATAGCCTCTCTCTGGTTTCCGAAGTCTCGGATAGCGTCGGCAACATCATTCTTCCTCTTAACATTCACCGCGGAGCCCAGTTCGTGCTGCGAAGTACCCGTGCTCTCAAGGAATACGTCGTCCGGCAGCTCGCGGTTTACTGCACCGATTAGCTCGGGCTTCCATTTGAGATGGAGATGAACATAGAGAGCGTCCAAACGGCCTTCGCAAAACTCGTAGAAATCGGCACCATTTGTGCCAGACCTAGTGTAGCGAATGTGTGCTTTCCTATAGGCATCGTGAGTAGACCCCCAGATTTGACGAAGTTGCCTCACAGTGTGCTGAACGATGTCGGAAGGATCAATGCTGGCAGGATCCAGTGCAGGATGCGTGGCAACGAGATTGTCCAGCTCTTCACACGGTGTGCTATCGAGAAACACAACCAGAACGTCCTCCCAAAACTTGTCCTCAGCGGATACAGATGCATCAAGATCGGCTCGGCTTCGCTTGTCGTAGAGGGCCACAAAGCGGGCAGCGAAACGACCGGAGAAGATCACGTTGACGATTCGAAATGGACACTGAATCTGCTTCGCCACTGGCAGACCGCGTTCGGCCATCTTCGCGTCGAAGATAGGGCCGTAGACCTTGTTGTTGCTCACTTTCTGGGCGATCATCTCCAGCAGTTCTGTCTTCGTCTTGTTCTTATACGCTTTTATACCAGCACGAATGCAAAATGCTCGTAGCGCAAAGAATTTGGTCTTCGTTGTAGGTTTGCCTCTGATCGTAAGGACGACGGGAATGGACACCATTTTCCCAAGTCGCTTGGCAGATGTCTCCCCACACACGAAGTCCTCGAAGCGGAGATCATCACCGGTACTCCCATCAGCCGAGGCAGCATCATTTCCACACGCACCATGTCCCTCCTGCGACCACGTTAAGTCGCGTACTTCCGTGTTCGCAGCATGCTCGGTTCTGGTGGGGTTTTCGCGAACATCTCCGGTGCGAGCTATGTTATCAGGGAGCGAGGCAGGAGTGGAGGTATCTTGAGCCAGAGCGATAGAGCAGGATAGCGAATCGCTGGTCGGCGAAAACGTTGACTCGATTAGGCTGTGGCCTGACAGCTGGGTCAACACGGCGTTCGGCGAGGCGCTGCGGTCGCTAAGCCCGTTGAGAAACGACGTCGGTGATGAGCTAGCACTTGCACGGGGCTCCGCTTCTTCGACCGATGGAGAATTGACAGACGCAGAGGCTTGACTAGTGGCCACTTCGTCCGAGAGGTAGAGCTGGCTGCTTGGCTTGTGAGGTTTACTTGGAGAAGGAGACATCTTTGCTCTGGAAGGGAGAAATTTGCGCTGTCGCTAGAAGGGAGAAATTTGCACTGCCTTGCGAATTCCCTCCAATTCCCGGCGTACACCCGTTCACTCCGCTCACAGAGGCGTGATGTAACTTGCGAATTCCCTCCAATTCCCGGCGTACACCCGTTCACTCCGCTCACAGAGGCGTGATGTATGGTACAACCGGTGCGCGCTTCTTTGTGGCTCATTATTACGCAATCGGTTGTACGGCGTACAACAATACACCCATACAACCGCCGTTAAGAACGCCCCTAACACACACCGATGTCACAGTGTGACAAAATCTTTATCGAGAATAGCACTCTATGTGTGACAGTCACACGTAGAGTGCTATTCTCGATAAAGATTTTAAATGTAATCCACAGCGCCGATTTCATGATACAGCTGCAGACGGTGGAGTAGCGAGTTGTCGAGCAGGGAACACACCTTCTCGTAAACTTTCTCCGTGCGCGCAGCTACGGCATCCCAATTGTACATTTTCCCACTCGATCGTACCCGTCCTTGATGAACACGGGGAACTTGTCTGGGGTGTACAGCTCCCCAGTGCGCCCCGAACGTCACGATCGACTGCAGCTTGATGTTGTCCACGTCCGATCACTTCAACACCTTGTTGATCCACGCGCTTGTCGTGACAGCGTACTGCTGGCCGCAGATTCGCGTTCCATCGGCCACGGTGACGACCACAAGGGTGGCTCACCCCGCCTGCTGCTCGCCGACGATGTTTGTCACTGAACTGCGTTTACTAATACTCGCGCCCTGCAACGGCTGCGTCGTGGCCATCGGCAACATCGAGTTGAGCACCCCGTCCGCGGGTTGTAAACCGCATGGCTGTTGTCGGGCAATGAGAAGTCGAGAAGCGTTGATTCGCTTGAGCACCCGTCCGCGACCCGAACGGCACTTTGCACGTCTTCAAAGTCCTCTCAAGGAGGACGAGGTCGTTCAGCCGGTCGAAAGACACCTCTTCCCGATCGCACACCACAGCTGCAGCGACGTCAGATACAGCTCTGTGTTCGTGTTGCTGGGGAAATCAGCGCGGGCGTTGCGACTGGTGCCGGGGGTTGAGCCCTTGTCATGCAGCAGCTCATAAATTCTCCAGCAGCAGCTCGTACTTGCCTTCTTTTGCGGCGTCGTAGGCAGCCACGCTGCCACGCTGCTCATGAGGCCGGCACCGACCGCCACGCTGTCGTACAGTGGAGTCGCCATCACGACACCAATCGGGGAACGCCAGGAGCTGCATTTCAAGAGCGCTGGGCGTCCTGTCGATCAACGCCCGCCAGTCGAGGCACTGCGGCCAGCGCCACCTCCGCGAGCGCCTCGGGCGTGTTGTCCGCTGCGAACTGCACCACGTCGAGGGGTAGCACTTCCCACGCTACGCCCACGCCCGTACTTACCACGGAAAACTCGTATGTCGCAGCCTCTAGAATCGTGAAATAGAAGTTCTTAGCCAGCGAGCTGTCTGTTGAGGAAGCTGTGGTCTTGGCACAGTACGTCGCGCACTTTGAAGTGAGGTACGGCGCCGTAAAGTGTCACGCAGTCGCGCCGTCGGTGCTTCTCCAGCATCTCCTCGAGCAGCAGCCGTGTGGACCCACTCTCGAGCCCCGCGCACAATGACGCACGAAGCGCGAGGTTCTCGCGACACGTGTGCGAGATGCTGATGGCCGTGTTCACCGAGAACATGGAGAAATCTATGATCTTGTTGAGAAGGACGCTGGCAGCGTCTACGAAGCTGAAGAGCGAGTGATCCATGTACACGGTCTTTTTGACGCCCAGGTCCAGCACTTTGGCCTACAGCAGACACTCGTGCATGAGCGTGGTGGTCGTGCACGATTCGCACCTGCTCGTGGGCGCAGATGGTCCGGAACAGCACCAAGTGGCTCACGAAAGTCATGTACGTCACGATGCCCGTCAAGGGCATCACCGGCAGGTAGTTCACCTTGTCGTGTAACGCCCGCCCGCGCGCTGAGTGGGGTCTTGGCGGCGCCGCCGGGGCCACTGTGGCCTTGGGTCCTAGCACGATGACCTTGTGGTCGCAGCGCAGCAGGCACTGCGAGAGTGACCGCATGTGCATCTCCACGCCGGCCAGGCGCGGGAAGAAGTCGCAGCACATGACGATGCACAACCGCCGCACTGTAGCCGAGCATCAGCAGCGAGGAATCTTTCAGCAGCAGCGGAAGCAGCAGCGTACCAAACAGCATGTTCAGCACTGATAGAGCGTGCTGACGCCGCCACGAGAGCGGGATGTCCAGCACGGCCGAGAATGCACTGTCCAAACCAGACTAGTAGTATCTCCACGTAGCGCTCGCGCGTGGCGCTGATGATCACCTTGGCGCAGTCGCTGTACCCACGGCAGCGGTGCCCCAAGCACGGTTCTTCAGTCTGGCCGTCCACAGATGCCTTCCACAGATCTCAGGCCCACCTCCTTCATCTCGACCAACTACATGTCTTGGACGAGGGGGACAGCACGCAGTGCAACGGGTACAGCGCGAAGACGGCGACTGCCGCAGATGATAGAGGCAGGTCAGGATCGAGGTCCATGACGGGATCAGAGGTGACATCGTAAGGCCGCGGCGCTGACGTACGTCTGCACCGAAGACGATAGCCCTTGGCGCGCTGGTTCTGCGTCAGGCCCTCGCGGCGCTTGCTCTGAGTACTTCGTCGGCGCGATGGTCCTCCTTCCTCCTTTTGAGAATTGAGTGCATGACTGTAAATACAGCATAGCTGCCTCAAATGGGTTCAGCCAAATCTTGCCTTTTAATTATTAATAACTGCGCGCAATTCTGTAATTAACGTTAATATCACTTTTCCCCCCTAAAAACAACTCTAGTTTTGGGGAGATTCCCGGGGATTGTCGTCGAATCGTTGGCGACATCTAGCACTTTGTATGAACTCGTAGGAAAATTAGCGGTATTTTCGTTGACAATATAAATGGCAATGCAGACTTGCACAGCTTTTTTTTATACACGTCCTGCCATTGCCGAATGAGCCTACTTTCGTAGCGTGAAATTCCTACGACCAGACTATGCATCTGATTGGTCGAAAAATTAAGGGCCACGAAGAATGACCTCACAAAACAAAAGCTAGCCAACAAGCAACGCCCTCCAACGCCCCCGACCCCCCTCCGAGATGCGAACCAGGACCTCAGCTAGTGCCGCCGCGACACCACCAAACCCCCCAAGCAGAAGCCACGAGGCAAAGCGAGAGTCCCATCAGACCGACCTGCCAGCGTGTGGTGGCGCCGTCGCGACCGACAGCAGCGTCAGCACCGGCAACTCGACGACGGGCGGCAGCCCCACCAACGCCGGCAACTCGACGACGGGCTGCAGCCCCACCAGCGCCGGCAACTCGACGACGGGCGGCAGCCCCACCAGAGCCGGCAATTCGATAACGGGCGGCAGCCCCACCAACGCCGGCAACTCGACGACGGGCGGCAGCCCCACCAGCGCCGGCAACTCGACGACGGGCGGCAGCCCCACCAGCGCCGGCAATTCGATAACGGGCAGCAGCCCCACCAGCGCCGGCAACTGGACGACGGGCAGCAGCCCCACCAGCGCCGGTAACTCGACGGTGACCGGCGGCGGCATCAGCGCCGGCAACTCGACGGTGACCGGCGGCGGCATCAGCGACGGCAGCGCGACGATGCCAGACAATGGCAGCAACCCGATGGGTGGCGGCGACGGAATTCGCACCAGCATCACGACGATGGCCGGCGGCAGCGGCATCAGCGCCGGCAGCGCGACGATGCCAGACAATGGCAGCAAACCGATGGGTGGCGGCGACGGAATCCGCACCAGCACCACGACGATGGCCGGCAGCATGGGCAGCACCATCAACTTGGTCGTGGCCAGTGGCGGAAGCAGACCCGAGTTCTCGAGGATGGTCGGTGGTGAGTCAAGCGCTTTCGCCTTGATGACGCGCGACAGCAGCAACAGGAACGGGACCATAGTCACGCTGGAAGCAGCAACAACATCGGCTGCGGTTCCAGTTGCTCTCAAACTGAGGAGGTCACGGCACAAGATGTGCGAGACGCCTGTGTATCGTACAAGACACAGCGTGCGTACTGAGGCAGCCTGAAAGTTATCTCGAGATGGATTGTGGCTACAAAAGGAGACCAAGCTGATAGATTTTTTATTGCAATGGACAAACCGATCTTGTGCATTTCACTGCTAGCGACTTCGAGGCTTTTTTGTTGGAAAAGCGGAAGAGTGTCAGTGTGGGCACACTTAGTGGATATCGCAGTGCAATCAAGGATCTCTATCGTAGGAAAGAGATCCCCCTGCCAGCGGCCTACAGCAATAGTTTGGCGACTTTCTTCTCAGGGCTCAAGCGCATGGAGGCTGCCAAGTTTCAGGCGGGCTCGGCGCGAGAGTCCGGCAAAGACCCACTGCCGTACTCGCTGTATCGCCATCTACGCAGAGAGACGCTCGCCCGCCAGGATGGAGGCTTCACGCATCTGTTCCTTACGACTCAGTGGAACCTCATGTGCCGCTCCGAGTCGGTACAAACACTGTGCACGGATCGTTTAAGCAGTCACGATGACAGAATCGGATGTGTGATGCACAAGCCCAAGACGAACCAAGAAGGAAACGGACCGAAGGACCCCCGGCACATGTATGCCAACCCCCATCAGCCCGAGACGTGCTGAATTACAGCGTTGAGATTGTACCTTGCTTGCCGACCTACTCTATCGCCTGGACCGCTCTTTCCTGGTTCCGAGCAGAAAGCTCGTTTTGGAAACATCTTGCGTCAACTGATAGGTGAGCTGAAGCAAAAAAACGCACTATGGGACTCATTCAATTAGAAAAGGCGTTGCTACATTTGATTGCAGTGGGTCTACTGGCGGTCCATCTATTGCGAGTGTGTGTCTACGAGTTGGGTGGTCTCTTGGAGGAGTGCAAGATCGCTACATACGCTATGAAGCTGCGGGTGACCAGTACCTGGGACGAGTTGTTGCTGGACTCCCGCTGAACAGCCCGTCATTTGCTGTGCTACCGCCCCATTTTGGAGACAACGAGGACCCGACCGTTGCAGCATGTGTCCGCCAAAAGTACCCATCTTTGTGTGAAACCAGCAGCGTTGTGGACGTACTGAAGCTATGCATTGCATCGCTAGTGAAGCACTCCGTGTACCTGCGAGAACTACTGCCAGCTCCACACCCACTACTCTCGGCGACTCTGTTTAGAGACCCAACTATGATGGCAGCGCTAGAAGCAGTTCTAGTTAGCGGTGAATCGCCGTGGATGCAGCCAACGGGGACTCCGCCGCATGTGGAGCTCTATAAGCAGCTTCAAGGAGTTCAAAGATCGATCGACAATTTGCCACCGGTTCTGCTTGATGGTATGAGCGCGCTAATCGAGAGCAAGGGCGTTGCAGCTGGCAACATCACAAAAGAACTACTAGAAACGACTATCGCAGCTCTGCTAGAGCGTGCTGGGGTCGGACGCGATCGGAGGCGTCGGAACTATCGCGCACGGCTTCAAACGGCTCGGACATGGCTCACTATTATGACGGCAAGTTTCACATGCTCCCTAAAACGTTCGAATTCCCCAAAACTGGTGCGTTGGGGCGTGGAAGCTGTGGTGGTTTGGTGATAACGCGAGAGGTTACCCACCTCTGAAGCTTATTGGTGCGCATGATCTACCGCGGGAGACCATGCGCAAGGTGTTGTCGGACTGATCCAGCTTAGTAAGACGCATAGTTGATGCGACAGCAAAAGCTGGGTGCGAAGTTACCTCAAAGATGACGGAGGAGCAGGCAGACAAGATTTTTAGGGTAGGTATGGACCATTTGCCGCTTTTACCTTCTACTCGTAAGCGCCGGGTGTCCGAGCTGTCCATCGGAACCACGCTTCGGCCGCTAGGGAAGCACACAAGCGCTCACACAATTAACTCCGATGTCATTGGTAAATCTTCTTCGATATATAGCCAATTATAAGCCGGTCTGTAGCGTTGGAAAGACGTTCTACGTTTTTCCTAGATAATTGAAAGGGGGGGGAGCTTCGACGCCCACATCGGTGACGTCACGACTAGCTGCTTGATTGGTCGAAAATCCAACATCGTACTTAGCGATTCGAGTTGCAGACGTACCCTGCATGTTGCCGCTGGCAACGGTTGGATTGCTCCCTTTGCCCGCTTCTTTTCGCGCTCTCGCACTTTGGAGCTGACCCCCTCGGCCGCACCGCACGCGCCTGGCACACATGGAGAAGCGCTCTCGCACTTTGGAGCTGACCCCCTCGGCCGCACCGCACGCGCCTGGCACACATGGAGAGCCTCAGCCACCCCAGCCCGAGCGCGCAGCAGCAGCTCCGCTCCTTCATGTCGCTCCCCGCGGACGACGAGATGGCGCAGCTGATCCTCGAGGTGCGCCGGGGAGCTGCCCGACTGTATCACTGACACACTAACCGACCGGCCGCAATGGCGTTGCAACGCAGGAGCTGTCGTTCTCGCGGCGCGCGTTCACGGGCGTGGCGGCGGAGATCGCCAACTCGCCGTCGAGCAAGTCGGCGTCGGGGCTCAACTCGATCTCCGAGGACGACGAGTGCGAGGAGGAGGAGTAGACGTGCCAGACCCAGGCAATGCATGGAGAAAATCTCGCGGCGGGGGAGCGACTGCACATCGCGGCAGCCTCCGCCCCCGCGCACCTCGTGCGTGTGCAGTGGAAGGTGGACGGATGTACAGCAGGGTATTGCGACGCGATATTTATTCGGAACACGAACGTTTTATTAGCTTTTCTGGCGGTGGTGATGGCTTCCCCCCCATTGCATGTTCTTGGTCAGACTCGCACCGCCGGACAGCCATGACGAGGTGCTCGCGGCGAGCTACGTCATGACACATTGGATGCGCAATGGCTCACTTCAAGCTGTTAAAAACCGGATGGTATTCATCACCGGCGTGATTCAGCGCGTGAGGAGCAGGTTCTAAAAAAGCTAGGTACTGCGGCGAAGCTGTTCCGTCACGGGGCGACGTCATCACTGGAGAGCCTCGGCCTCTGCGCGAAGCATCTTGCTGGAGGCGTTGTTGCTCTCGATCCACGCAGCGACGTCCGCGGGCATGGTTGGGCTGGCCTCCTCGTCCGACTGCAGCGCCGGCAGCTTGGCCACGATCTGAGCGGGGCTCAGCGGGCCCAGCACCGAGTTCTTGACCAGCACGACGGCGTTCACGAACTCGCCCTTGGCGCCCTTGGTCACGAAGCGGTGCTCCACGTAGAACGCGCGCTTGTCCCAGCAGAGCAGGCGCGACTGCAGCGTGTACGCCTGGCCGAAGGACAGCTCGCGCCGGTAGCGCACAGTCTGCGAGCCCACCACGAGGTTGCCGCCCATGGCCGAAGGACAGCTCGCGCCGGTAGCGCACAGTCTGCGAGCCCACCACGAGGTTGCCGCCCGCCACCGTCAGCACCTTCCACACGCCGTTGTGCTGCCACACGCCACACAAATACACTAGTTAGCTCGCTAGTAAATGATACTCCTCTCCCTCTAAGCAAGCACAGGTCGTACCTGCCACAGATCGCGGCGACCGAAGCCGCACTCGCGCAGGAAGCGCGCGTTGTTGCAGTGGCCGTTGCGGTCGATGTCCATGAGCCAGACGCGGCCCGGCGCCTTGCTCACGGCGAACAGGTGGCGGCGGGGCCCGCGTGGCGCCGGCGTGAGCGCGTCGAGCCCCATGCGCAGGAAGTACCATAGGTCGCAGAAGGCGAAGCCCGAGAGTGCGCCCACACCCAGCGCCGTGGCGCCGCTTGCTCCGCCCACGAAGTAGCTGAGCGCCGAGACGGCCGTCGGTGGCAGCGCCAGCAGCAGGAAGGCCAGGACCTTGCGGGACAGCACCATGGCGTCGTCAGTCGAGATGTGCCGGCATCAGCGGCACAGATTGATACGCATCGCTTGTTGGTTGATGGACGCAAAAGATGTAGCCATCTTCAAGTTGCGGTGTGGCGCACACCACATCCATTGACTTCCACTGCACAAAACCACCGCCAAGGCTATGGAGGCGCAGGCGCGCGCGCTGGAGGAGGAGGTGCGGCAGCTATGCGAGCTGGAGCAGACCAAGCAGACGGCGCTGCTCAAGCAGCGGCTGTACAGCCGCGTGGGCCAGTTCCTCATGGGCAGCCTGGACATGCGCCACTGGTGGTGCGGCTACTCGCCGCTCATGGTCTTTATGATGCGCGTGCTGGAGCTCTACCCGGCGTCTGAGAGCGTCTGCGTCTTCTACAAGCGCATGGAGCAGCAACTGGGCGTCTGTACGAAGTGGTAGGCGGCATATTATACGCCTGAGCTTGCGCAATACAGTGCATTCACTGCATTGCCTGGATAATTAATTAATTACTCAATCCTTTCTGCTCGTGCAGTGTGGACATCTACCACGCGTCGATGCCGAGCGTCCACGTGGATCAATCCTTTCTGCTCGTGCAGTGTGGACATCTACCACGCGTCGATGCCGAGCGTCCACGTGGAGCTGGAGTTCGAGTTCACGCCCGAGTCCATCCAGGCGTTCTTCGTCAAGCTGCAAGGATTGGATGCGGATCGGATCCAGCGCCAGCTGACGGACAAGTCCATGGGCATGGCCAGCGCGCAGCAGGAGACGTCGAAGGCTGTAGCTCTCACGCTCTACGAAGTGCTCAGCCAGCGTCGGCTGCTCTCAGACTTCCGTGTTGTGCGAGTGCTTTCGAAGGTGCACGGCAGGTGAATTGGTGGAATTACAAAGGAGCAACTGACGGCTAACGTTTGCTTTTGTGTGTATTTAGTGGACTTCGTCTCCGTTCTCTCAAGTGAAGAATAATCCAAACCTAGAGAGCCTCCGTGGATGTGCTGGGCTTTATCAGCTATTGGTGTCACCAGACTCTGGCGTGCGGTGCGGATCATTTGAGTGCAATTACTGGAGTCCTACTATCTGTTGACATTTTTTGCCAATTATCTTTTCGACGTGATGGTTTTTTGCAGTGAATGGGCCCAGCGAATGGTGCAGCACTTTGGTAAAATACAGCTCACTGGCGATAACGGCGAAGACCAATACTTCCGCGACGTGATGGAGGAGTGGGTCTATATACTGGAAAGTGAAGCATTCAACAAATCGGTGCTATCTCTGGAGTTGAAATCGACAGAAGATCTTCACAACGTGAGTAATTTTGAGCTAGATTTCGGCTATCGCTTTTGTACGCTTTGGCTGACTAACATGCACACGCACATTTT
>JAIKVH010000761.1:0-12331 GCA_024679275.1 Phytophthora niederhauseri
GGGTGGCACCTCCATGGTCGAGTTGGCTCGGGACGCCATGAACGCCGGCAACAACCTCCGTCACCAGACGCAGGGCCTGACGTCGACGCAGGCGGCGGTGTACAAAGACTGCTACAACGCCCTGATCAAGCAGGCGGAGGACGGCAAAGGCGGCCAACGAGGAGTGCAGAAGAGCGCGGCCAAGAAGCTCAACTCGAAGCGGAAACGCAAAGACCTGCGGATCTGCACGGGCAGCGTGTCGGTGGTCGAGAGCGCTGGTATGTTCTTGCCCGATACCCCTCGGCGCGTGCTGCACACGCAGTTGCTGCTGCAGTTGCTGAACACGGGCGAGGACGACTTCGGTGGCGCCATCATCACGGTTGCGAGCACGACAAATAAGAGCAAGAAGCGCCACGTCCAAGGCAAGAAGAACGGAGCCGGAGTCGGCGAGCTGGGCGACCACCCGTTCAACGACATGGACGGCTCCTTCCACGCCTTCGAGCACCTGGACATCGACTTCAACGAGGTAATGTACTACTTCGCCCAGATGTTTTTATGTTGAAGACGATCGCAATTTGCTGATTGTTTGTTCTTCATTGTCGATTGTGATGTGATAGCAGCAAGTTGCCGAGTTCTTCAACATGCCGACACCACAAGGACTTCAGCCTCCGCACAGTTTGCGCCGATCGCCACGGTTCATGTCACCAGCAGGGTTCATGAAGCAAGACGGCACCAAGTTCTCGTTCGACGATCTCGACTTCCCCACGGAACTTGATTCGAGCACGCTTGAATTCGTAAGTAGCAGAGAATGAGCTTCAATGCTACTACCGGCAGCTTACTGACATTGTGTATTGGTTTGATACAGGAGATCTCGAGTGAGAACGGAGGGGTCCTTCGGCGTTCCCCGCGACTACGCACGGACGTGTCGGTAGCATTTCCTCACGGCAACGCGTCAACGTTCGGCATTGGGCGGCAGCCATCGCCACACAAACGGTTGGCGCCTCCGACGATCGACGTGGCGCTGCAGCAAGAGACTTTTGACTTCGACCACTCCATCACGCCGACGCTGAAGAGCCCCCAGCTGCGGCAATGGCTCGACGGCTCACCAAAGAGCTTCGTGGCGTCGGTCTAGGCAGCGACTCAGTCAGTCAGCAAATTTCAACTTCGCCCGGCCGCGCTGTCTGCTCGGACGATAACCGAAGCATGAAGGAGAGAGCCACTCGCGACCGGAGCGGCCCTCCTTCCGACCTGTTGAGTTTTATGTCCCTGTATGATGAACTGCATTGACAGCGAACGGTATTCACGGCTGGCGGTGGCGTTACGAGTGGCAAAAACAAAGGGCAAGTGGGTGCTAGCAGCGTAGGTTTTAGATAGGAAATACGGGTATTGTCATGAGTAGCATGTCCCTAGAGCACCCCCAAAGCCCACACAACTCGTGTCCACCACCAGGAAGCGGCAAAAATCCCACCGACACCGATAAGAAAATGAACAAAAAGTAAAAGTTGACAAGCACAAACTCAAGCGAAAGAGAGCTAACCACTATCCGTGTATTCACTACAACTACCTCAACTCGAGGCCTCTGGATCCGGTAGATCTCCTGCCTCACTTCCGTCCGCATTTTCGTCCGAGATCTCTTCGGCCGAGCTTGGTTCACGCGACGACGAGGACTCGCTCGAGTCTTGACAGCTCGTCACTGTAGGCGAAGACGCAGGGCGTTTCTGGCGGTACGCGTTCATCCGACTCTGCTTCGACGGCGGCTCCTTCTTCCGGGGATCCCCTGCGCCGACCATCGTGCGTTCACTTTGAAGTCGATCGGGGTCCGCCTTGCTCCCCTCTCCAGCCTTCTTCTCGGGCAGTTTGATGATGATCGTGTCTTCATCGCGTCGGAATTCCAGGTGACCGAGGAACTCGAGCGACTGCGCCTCCATACCCGTGGACTCGAGGTGGTATTTCTTCATGATATCCTCCGAGAAGTCGAACTGGAACTCCTCCACGCGCTCGGCGTCGTAAATCTGCACCCGCAGGTTCTCGTTGCCGTCTTCGAGTGGCCGAATGAAGGCCGAGACGATGACGTAGCTGCCACACGGCAGTTTGGCCCCTTTCTTCTGGAGGAGGCGCATGGGCTCGATTGGGGGAGACTTGGCGTTGTGGCCTTCCCCAAAGCTGATGCTACTGGGACGCACTGGCGTCGCGACGACGAAGTCCGACCACTGGAACTTGATGCTCATGGGCATGTAGTTGAACCGCGGGATCTTGCGCAGCGCCAGGTTCTTCGAGTGCAGCTCCTGCGTCAACGTTCGTCTCTTGCCGATCATCTTACTGCTGCCCAGTCGCTCGTCTTGGTCGTCCAGGTGGATGTGGCGGCCGTCGGGGTTGATGGTGAGGATACTCTGGTCCAGCAGCGAGAAGATCGGACCCTGTTCGAGTCGAGCGTCGTACGCCAGAAGTGTCGTGTCGCTCGAGGTAAAGCGAGCCAAATCGGTGGGGAATGCGAGCAGATCCGCGAGTGTACGCCGTGATACCCGCCGCTTACTCGCTCTCCGCTTGGCGGCGCTCTCCACGGACTCCTTCGTACTCGCAGAATTGACTGGCGCCTCCCATAGCAACACGGAGCGCCGCATGTGCTTCTGACGATCAAAGCTCTCGTCCTTTGTGCCACCCGCAAAGTGGACCGATCGGGCACGACCACCGTGTCTTGATGCATGTCTCCGCTCCACTGACGTGCACAGGTCAGAGAGTACTCGCTTCACTCCAGACTGCACTGCGAGGTCGTAGGAGCTGTCAAGAATGGACTCAAAAGTGTCTTGGGATGCAGTATCCTGCTCAGTCGAAGCCTCGTCCTCTCTGCATTGAGTCTTGATATCTTCTCCATCGAAGTCAGGTTCGTCGACGCAGTCTACCGTTGGCGTGGCGTCGGAGCAATCTGCGACTGCATCCACGAGGTCTTCTACGGCTTGGACGACAGCGATATCCTCGGTTTCAACAGACAGTTGCGACGAGTCTTCTTCGGGCTCAATCGAATCAGACTGAGAGACTTCTTCCACTACTTGATCAGCGAGAGCTTCGGGCGTCAACGCTTCATCTGCTGCCACCACAACCACCTCTAGTTCGTCGATCGCTCCTGCCGGTAGTAACTCTGTGAATTCTGATGGTGGAATAGAAATGTTAGGCTCACCCGAGCATGGCTCGACGAGGACAGAGAGGTCATCTACGGGTTCATCAATTTGGTGGCAGCTCTCAATGGCAGTGACGATATTCTCCAGAATGTCATCAATGATGACCACGTCGTCACTTTCGAGTGTGCTATCGACTCGCTCGCCATTATCTTCGACATTACTCTGCTCCAGTACGTCGATACCAGCGCTGGGTACATTTTCCTCCACGTCTAGAACCAACTCGGTGAGCTCTGGAGTAGCGCAATCCATCAGCTGGGAATGATCCAGGTTATCCTGGGGCGCGTCATTTTCGCTGTCTATCGCGACCAGGGATTCATCAATACAAAGGTCGAGGGTGGTAATTGTTACCCCCTCATCCAAAGCATCAGAGATCTCGCCAGACTGATCAGCTACACAGGAATCTTCGAGTGAGCTATTAGCTTCCATATCGTCACTGTCAAGGGGGCTACCAGGGGGATCCAGCGTAGCATCGACGAAGCTGGAGTTTTGGTCCTTCGTGACCACGTCAATCATTTCCGCGAGTACCAACCCCGTCAAATCGTCTGCACCTTCAATCTGCAGCTCTTCAGCATTATTCACACTCGGTACTTCTTCACCCACTGCGATTTCGGCTTCTACAACGGGTAGTGGATCATTCGTGCACACAAGCTCGTCTGGCGGCACACTGCCGCCGTCGATCTCCACACGCAGTTCTGTTTCTACAGGCAGGGGCGAAGCTACAAGTTCACTTCGCCCTTCTGAGGACACTTCGACTTCGCTTTCGGCGAGGATAACGACCATGGACTCTACCAACTCGGTCACATCTGGGCTCACCACGACGTCAGGCGGTGGAAGTTCATCATAATTTGCGTTGTTGACCTCGTCAACCACTTGCTCAATGGGATCTTCAGGCAACTCAGTGACTCCCTCGCTTGAACCCACAGGGGCGTCCTCAACAGAACCAATTTCCGCTTGGATCTCGCGAGCCTCGTCTACATTACATGTACTATCATCTCCTCCATCCCCCGCTACAATGCCAGCTTCAGCTTCGTCCAGCGCGTCATTGTGCTCATTATTCGGAGTCTCGTTCACGTCCTGATTATCTTGCTCTTCCTCCTCGCCCAGAGGGGAAGGTTGCGATAGTCGATTGAGCGCTTCGGTTATGGCTTGACATGCAAAGACGAAGGCGACATCTGCCACAATTTCTTGCGTTGAAAACTCCATCGCGGTCGGTTCAGCGACATCGGCCACCTCAGCCCCAGGCTCGTTAGCCTCTCCCCTTTCAGACTTTGAATCGGTCTCAGTTAGTCCCTCGTATGCTGTCGCTTCCATGCCCGCGATATCCGTTTGAGGCCTCACGTTCTCCACTTTATCACGAGATTCACTAGCAGCCAATTGCTCAGATTCCTCAGCAAGTTCGCGTACAAGGAGTCTAGCGACCTCTTCAATGACATCGGCGTCCTCCACCGGCTCATTTGTGGGTTCAACCTCGCTCGAGAGCTCCATCGGCACTTCAGAATCGCTTGTAGCTGCGTGTACTTCGTTCTGCTCTTCCGACTGATTCCAGCTGTCAATGATACTACGCGTAGAATTGGACTCAAGCTCTTCGTCGTCCCAGTATTCGCTCCCTCCTGCGCTTTCCGAGATGCTTTCTCTTTGCAACCACGACAGAACTGTAGACAGCGCTCTGGCTTCGACGTCTGCTACAAATTCCTGAGCCACCGTCAACGCATCAACGGCAGACACAAACTCGGTAGCTGAATTCCCGAGAGGCATTCCGTCCGTGTCATCAACCTGCTCAGGTGCGGAAACGCATTCGTCGTCAGCTAGTTGACCCTGCTCAACAGGTTGATCGTCGTATAGCACTGGATTCGAATCGGGCAAATCTACGGCTCCATCAAGCTCCATAACATCGCATTGAGTTGAACCGGTACTGTCATCAGCATGCGTAGTTGCCAGGCTTGGATCGGCGTCAACTTCATCCGCTAGAGTCGTATCCTCTGCCTCAGCGGAGACTTCCGTCACGTCAGTATCGAGTGCACCAGTTTCCACCGCCACGTTCTCGACAGGATCTTCTGCGGTGAGGGCCTCTGGGTCAACAGTGATAGCCTCCTCATCAGGTTTGTCCGCTGCATCGTGACGTTCCTGGTTTCCAGTGCTGGAGGTTGGCGTCGCGAACATCTCCAGCACATCCCTAATGAAATTCTCAGCAAAAATTTTCGTCGTAAGCGCCACCACGGATCCCGTTTCTGCGTCAGGGTTCTCGGGTTGAGCGAGAAGCTCCTCTGCTGCTGCAACATTCACTTCGCTTGATTCACCACCTGCGATTTCTGTCACTTCAATATCGACAGAAGTATCGCCTTCACTTACAGACAGTACGGGTGCCTCGCAGACAGCATTGACATCAACAGCGATGATGAGAACTTCAGGTTCTGGCAATACGTCAATGGGGGGTGGTTCAACAGCGTCGTCTTCAGACACGACAGCCGCCGCACTATCAGCCAGAGCATCGAGAACCGAGTGACTTGCCTCGTGAAGCGAGGCTACAAACGCAAGTGCCGTGCGCTCAACCAGTTCAACGACCGCTTTGGCCACACAAGCTTCTGGCGTCTCTATTGATAAAGTCACCGGTGACAACTCCGGCAGATCATCCTTGTACTTTGCTTCTGCGGATGCTACCTCATTTGTATCGTCAACGTCACAGGTAGCAGGCGACTCGGCAGATAGCTCAGCATTATCCTCGGCATCGCATACAGGCGCATCGGCGTCAGTAAACGCGGTGTTCTCGGCAGGACTAGCTTCTCCATCGTCTTCCTCCATTCCTTTAGCGTCATTGCCGGCATTACCCACGTTCTCTAGGGGGACTTGTTTCTCCTCAGTGCACTCTTCAACGACTTCTGGTGCAGCCTCCAATGCCGATGTCGCGCTCAATGCTTCGAGTAAGGCATCTACACACTGCTTGACCTCTGACTGCGTGGCATCTTCCACGTCATCAACCTGGACGGTGCTAGCCTCGACTGTCTCGGTAGTAAACTCCACCAATTCGGTCGGAATCTCATCAGACTCACTTTGACCTACATCTGACGGGAAGGTTGGTGCTTCATCGCAAAGTTCGACCGCCAATTGCGTGTCGTTCTCCACGATGGCGTCCACGACGGCGCCAATTTCAGCAGTAGAATCCATTACCTCGACCGGCACCTCGACAGGATCATTTTCCACAACGACTAGCGACGTATCTAGTGCTTCTGCGCACACCTCAACTGCTATCTGCGTACTATCATCCACACCGCCAGTCTCGACGGTGTCACTCTCAGCAGGACACTCGCTCGGTTCCGTCGGACATTCTACTGGCGCAGTTTCAACTTCGTTTGGCGGAATATTTGATACGTCTTCACACGAGTCAACCGTGGCATTCGTGTCACTCTCCACAATGCCATCCTCCGTGATGGCAGTCTCTGCAGAAATCTCTACTGACCCCGCTTGAATCTCGATGGTCGCGTTTTCGACAGTGTCGGACGGGGTTGATATGTCTTCGCTTGGCCCAATTGCCGCATTCTGCGCATCGTCCAAGACGGCGACTTCCTCAACAGCGTCGTTCTCGACTGGAAACTCCACCGATCCTGCTACGATCTCGACCAACTCAGTTTCAACAAGATCTGAAGAGGTAGATTTTACTTCTTCGCACGGCTCAACCGCCACCTGCGTGTCATTTTCCCCGATCTCATTCCCACCAGTGCCAATCTCGACGGCAGTCTCCACGGATTCAGACGGAGCCTCATTTCCACGAGTTGATTGTTCCTCGCTAGGCTCAACCACCTCCTGCTCGCTGTTGTCAACGACCACTCCTGGCTCTCTTTCAACAGCATTCAAGGGGGGTTTCTCCTCTTCAGTCTCAGCGACGAATGGCTCGAATTCATTCAACGACCGTACATCATCAGTGATCGAGGAATCAAAGTCGTCAGTAACTGGGAGCGGCACTTCAGAACAGTCAACATGTTGTGGATCGGCGTGATTCTCATCAACAAGAGGTGGCTGCACGTCGCTGTGTTCGCCCTGCGCCGGATCGTCAATAATTGTCTCCGAATCGAGTTCTTCTGGTGCTACACCATTGGTGTCGCCACCGTCATTTTCACTCTCAATTACAGGGGAAGGATCCTCCTCAGGCATCTGAATGTGAGGTAGGTTCACGTCGTCATGCGTATCCTCGGTGTCTTCGGCTGCAGCTGCGTTACCTCCGTCAATATCCGAAGCGTACGCTGGTACATCGACATCGCTTTCCTCTAATTCAGTGGGATCGCCATCATGCTCGTCCACAGTAACAACTTCCAGTTCGGGTTGTGGTGGCTCGCAAGTAAATGGACCATCGAAGGTATCGATTTCAGCCAATTCTCCAGCGGTGGCTTCCTGCTCTGCATTATCGTCGCTCACGACCGCATCGATAGCATCATCTTGGCCATCAGAATCCTTTGGAGACTCATCATGATCCTCAACATTCGATCCAGCACCGTCATCAGCAGGAGCTTCAATGTCGAGCTGCAACGATGAGTCGACTTCCTTGAAATCTTCAGCATCGTTTGGTCTTTCGTCAGGGGCAGGGTGGCTTTCGTGGTCAACAGCTTCCACGTTATCTGCATCACTGTTGCTCTCGTTGAGACTGGCGTCTGGACACGGTGGCTGTCGATCTTCTTCTTCTGTTTCTTGTGCGTGAACGTTATCAATTGGTTCATTTCTAGATCCAATGTCCGCTTCTTCCTTCACGCTTAGATCCCCTGCTTCCTCCTCAGTCACCACTAAGACATCGTCTTCGATCGGAGTTTCACCACTCACAGCGTCACTCAATTCCGGTTCGTTTACTGCGGCCTCCCTCGAATCCTCGACGTCCCCAGCGGTGGCACTGGGCGCAGGAATTTCGTCTGCAGACACAACATCACCCACAGCGTTGTCAGAACGCCCTTCTTCGTCGTCGTCGGCATCCTGGCACGGATCTGCTTCCGTTGGAAGAGGCGATTCACATGGCACCTTTGTCGCAGTATCGCTTGCGTGCTTCTCGTCTTCAGCCTCCGGCGTGTCCTCCGCCTTGATCTCGGTCGTTTCTTCGTTCATAGTCCCCACGCTCTCTTCAGCCTTCCCGTTATCCTGCGCAACAGGAGCCTCCACCGTCTCCGATAGAGTATCGCTCGCCTGAATGTCCGCCTCACTGGTATCCACCTGCTTGTTGTCGGAGACCGCTGTCGCCTCGGTGTCCCCACGCTCTCTTCAGTCTTCCCGTTATCCTGCGCAACAGGAGCCTCCACCGTCTCCGATAGAGTACCACTCGCCTGAATGTCCGCCTCACTGGTATCCACCTGCTTGTTGTCGGAGACCGCTGTCGCCTCGGCCTTCGCTTGGGCTTCAGCTAAAGCTTTGCGTAGTTGTTCCAGTTCCTCCATCAAGCTCTGCTCTCTCGAATTCGGCGCTGCGTTCTCGACATTGACCGACTGGTTTGTCGCACTCTCCAGCTCTGCTGCCTGGGCGATACTCGCTTCGAGGTCTGCACGCCTTGGGGTATGAGCTCTGGACTTTGGTGAGCGTACAACGGGCGGTTCGTTGCTCTTGACGGGCATTTGGTGGCCTCTTGGAGGCGTTCCAGGCGGTCGAGCGGGACTTGACGGGGCGGTCACGTAGCCTGCCACGTGAGTTTCGTACGACAAGTCCTCGCCTCTCGGCTGGGGCTCCACGCCGAACGGATGTAGACTCAAGTTCTCCAGCGCCGTCACCTCTCGCTCCTGCATGAGGCGGGAGATCGTAGCTTCGGAGAGCTTGATGATGCTCTCCTGCCGAGCCTGGTACTCTTGCGAGTGGGCGAGCAGGTTCTCGAGCTCGAGAATCCTCGACTGCGTTTCGATGTGCTCGGCTGCAACAGCGCCCGTGTTCTCCTTACTGCCCAGTATCGTGGCCTTCCTCAGGCTCAGCTCCAGCGGAGACAGCGCCCGGTCCTTCTGCAACAGCCGCATTGACACCTCCAAGTCGTTCACCTTGTCGCGCAACTTCTGCTTCTCGTCCTGATGCCGCTCGATCTTGAGGTCGTACTCGGTCTTGAGGTTCCGCACGACTTGGTCGTGAGCTGCTTGAAGCGCTTCGGCTTCTCCTTCCTTCCACTCGCGGAAGCGATGTCTCGTGTCCTCGATCATGGCCACAAACCGAGCCTTCTCGTCCTGCGCCTGCCGAGCCATCTCCTCCATCTTGCGCGTCTGGAAGTTGATCTGCGCCTTCACCTCCGCTGCGTGAGTGCGCAGCTGTGTGTTCTCCTCCTGCGCGGACCTCAGTTCCTGTTCGACGGCCTCCAACTCGGCTGTGAAGTGGCGCTTGGCCGCCTCCACCTCCCGGAAGAGGTCGACCTGCCGCATCTTCTCCTCCACGACCTGCGCGCGCGTGGCCTTGAGCTCCTTCTGCCAGTTGAGCTTCTCCTTGAGCAGCGCGCGCAGCTTCTCCTCCCGGTTCTCCGCGCGTCGCTCGGCCATCTTGATCTGCTTGCGCGCCAGCTCGAGCTCGAGCTCCGTCTTCTCCACCGTGCGCTCCATGTCGCGCGACCGGATGCGCAGCTCCGCGTTCTTGCCCAGCGTGGCGCACAGTTCCTCGTCCTGTTCCTTGGTGATCGATCGGGGCGAGACTGGCGGCCGCGCCACGCGGTGCTGACTCTGCGGCGGGTGTGACGGAGGAGACGGCATGGTGCGGAGCTTCCGAGGGGAATAGGACGGCGCCACGGGCGTTTGGCTCACTACGAAGCCCGTCGGGGGCTCGTCGAACTCGGCCATGGGGATCTGCACGTCCTCCTCGAAGCTCAAATAGTCCGTCGGCTTGGCCGCGTACGTCGACGGGTGAGTTGCTGCGTGCGCCGTCTCGAGCGCCGCGCGGTGTCGTCTCTCGGTCTCCAGCTCGGCGTTCAGCAGGTTGATGGTGCCGTACATTTGCTCCATGTACGCGAGCTGCGCCTGCTCCGTCTCGGACGCGAACAGCCCGTCGGATATCGAGCGCTGGCGAACAGGTTCCGCGCGTCTTGCAGCCGCAAGCTCGGCACGTCGAGGAGGAGGCGCGTAAGTCTCCGAGCTGGACGACGCGTGGAAGTCGTCGTCTGCTGCCGTTGAGTCTCCCGACCCTCCTGACCCTGGGGGAGAGCGAGGTGTCGTCCAGCTGCTGCGTTTGGACGCGTTGGGGCTGGCCGACGGTAGAACGGGGAGAATACTCCCTCCAGCGCCGTATTCGGAGCGTCGAGCGGTGGCGACGGCTTCGGCTGTACTACCTGGTGGCGGGCGGGGACTCGGGACGGCCATCCTCGCCACGCGGCTGGGAGGAACGTACTCGGCACTGCGGCCGGCGTTGGTCCACGACGAAGACCGGTCCATCGTCCTGGCTAGCACAGAGAGGGGGTAATACCCGCGTCTTCGTTGCTGTCGTCTCTATCCTCGCGCTCTCTCTCCAGGTCCAGAGCTCAATGCTGCAATGGAGGGGCCTTACGGGGCGTTTCGCACCGGTCGAGTCCCAGTTTATATAGGCCCACGCTCTTCGTCGCGTATAACTCCAGGCAGGCGACGCACGACGCACCAACAACGAACACTCGAACACTAAAGCAAGTGGCGGTGGCTCGAAGCATTGTCCAATGTCAAAGATGGATACGCATTCGATGTGCAAGTACAACGAACACTCGAGCAATAATGCAAGTGGCGGTGGCTCGAAGCATTGTCCAATGTCAAAGATGGATACGCATTCGATGTGCAAGTTGAAGTTGTCGTACTTAGGTTGACAGATGATAAGTCCCCGTTAAGTTCGCACTTTTTCATCATTTCGAGATCATGGTGATGACGCGGCGGGTCCTGGCGCTGCTGGGCGCTCTGGGGGCGGCTTCTTGCGCCTCGGCGGAGCCCTTCGCCTCCTCCTTGGACGCGTCGTACGTGGTGCAGCTGCACGCGAGTCGAGATGGCTACACGCCGCCCGAGAGCGGCGCGAACGTCCGCTCGCAGCTCATGACGACCGAGTCGGGGCAACAGTTCGAGTGCTTCTTGCCGTCTCTAACCGCGGCCGCGACGGACGATTTAGAGACTGCAACAGCGGATTCTCTAACCGCGAGGGAGAGGGAGGAGAAGGAGCAGAAGGCGGCGTTTCTGGCGTTCGGCCGGGCCGCGGCGCAAAAAGTGAGACCCAAGTGCGTCCAGTACGTGGATAAAGACACCGACTGGGTCTACGAGGTCTGCTCGGGTCTGTTAATTCGTCGCGTGGGTCTCCGGTCGGCAACTGCAACTCCAAGTGCAACAGCAAAGGCAACAGCAACAGCGGCAACCAAGGAGGGGCAACCCACTGTGGAGGTGCAAGTGGATGCAACTGGCGCAACTGCCAACCCTAGCGATAAGCAACAGCAAGTTGCCGGCCACGAAGTCGAGGAACTCGGCGCGTTCGTGTCGGACGCAAGTCGGCCCGCTCTCAACTACGACGAGTTTGCCATGCCCGAGACGCAGGACCGCGTCAAGAACCACCGCAAGCCGCTGTTTACGCAGACGTTCGGCAAGGACGAGCAGCAGATCCAGGTGCAGTTCATCTGCAGCGCCACGGCGCGAGATGACGCCGTGTCTGCGGTGCAATGGAGGGGAGATTCCCCTAACGGGGGCCCGCGTGAAGTTGCCGCCTTTTTGGTGGGCTCTCGCGTGTTCTGCGACCCGCAACACTCGGACGCCGACGACAACGACCTGTTTACGGTGCGCTCGCTGCTGCAGCCGCTGGAGGACGCCCACACGTGCGTGACCCGCAACGAAGGCTGGTGGACGTACGAGTTCTGCTTCGGCCGCTCGTTGAGACAGTACCACCGCGACGGCGACGGTCGGATCACGGCCGACTTCTCGCTCGGCACGTTCGACACGGCGGCCAACCGCGAGCTGGAGCGCTCGGGCTCGGCGCTCGTGTCGGAGCACATCGACGCCACGCACGACGTGTCGAGGCCCGCGTACCTGGAGCTGTACGACCACGGCACGTTCTGCAAGGAGTTCGAGAGCCACGCCCCGCGCAAGGCCAAGGTGTTCTACTACTGCAGCCAGGGCGGCACGAGCCACCACATCCTCACGGTCAAGGAGACGCAGACGTGCAGCTACACGGTCAAGGTGTCGTCGCCCGTGCTGTGCGACCACCCGCACTTCCTCAACGACGAGCAGAAGAGTGACCAGCAGGCCGAG
>JAIKVH010000762.1:0-12322 GCA_024679275.1 Phytophthora niederhauseri
GCCGTAACTTTGGCTACTTCCAGTTCTGGTCGGATCTCTCTAGGGCAAAATGCCATTGGAAATCTTCTGGAACCAGTCGTATTGCCTTGTGCCACGGTGCCCGTTGCTCTTGTCCACAATGCGAGCAGCAGTGCGCTCGACGTCTTGCACACTCCAGCCAATACACAAACGTCGACTCAACCTCCGGACAATTCGAGCACGTGATCGGCCGGTGAAGCACGGGAACGACGAGTCTTTGGACGACAGGTACACCAGCGACAGAAGCTGAGGCGCCTCTAAGTGCAGAGCAAGCAGTCCTTGCGCCACGAGCTGTCGGTAGCGGTCAAATCCCTCGCCACCCATGACCTCAACCATTTCCGGCGTTAGCTTGAACGGAGCTGTCTCCAGACTGAAGGTGTTGCCTGGCGCGATACCCAGCACGAAGCCAAAGTCGATATGTACGACGTGGCCTTCGGTGTCCAGCATGATGTTGCCATTGTGCCGGTCCTTCACCAGGAAAATGTAAGAGAAGAGGCTGTAGGCTGCCATGCTCGTGATGAAGTTCGCTCGAGCCCTTTCCAGACGGACTGGGTCGTGTTCACCTGTAACGGGGTCTCGACCACACGCGCGCTCAAAGATTTTAGGCAGCGACGTACCAACGCCACTGATCTTCTTGCCCTTCTTCTTGAGACCATCCAGCGACTGAGCGTCCGTAATTACCTCCAACAACCCGCAGTCTTTGCCCGCACACACGATGCTGTAGTAGCGCATCCACAGATTGAGATTGTGCTTGCGGAAGATAAGCTGGAACAACTTGAGCCCTTGAAGCACGAAGACCTCTTGACGCATATCATCGAAGCTCTTCGCGATCACGGGAACTAAAGCCCAGCCGTCGAAGCGCGCGAACGAACTCTCCTCACGAATCCGCTTCTGTGTATCAGCAAACCGTTCTCCGAAGAATGGACACTTGCTGGCTTGTGACGAGTTGGCGGAATCCAAACTATCGTTCGTATCCGTGGCATCGTCACCGCCTACCTCCTCTGTACCAAACCCGTCGCTTTCCTCATCGGAGAACACACCGGTACTCGCTTTTTCACTAAGCGGCGTGCAACCAGCAGGTAGCACGTGGTTAAGCCCGTCTAGATCTTCGGAGATCGATGATCGTAAGGAAGCGTGAGATTCGCTTCGTCTGGCTGGGATCAAATCTGCTACGTAGGTCCCGACGACTTCTCCGTCCAGGTAGTTGATGATTTCCTGTTGCTCGGGAGCCAGGAGACCTTCCAGATCACGGTCCATTTGCACGGCTGCATCCACCAAATCATCCAGGTTATTGCCGCTGCTTGACCGAAGATCGACCCCCTCTCGCACAGCAGACTTACTATCGCATGCATCTAATGACGATGCGATAACTTCAAAGAAAACCAGCGTCGGCGCGCGAGCCTTGGTAGAAAACACCGTTCCTTCGTCAGTCAGCACATTGACCACACGGTGTTGGCGAGCCATAGTTCCCGACAATGGCAAAGCAGCCTCAGGTCGGATGTGTTTGCCACGTAGCATCTCCTGTAGTAGCGCTGGGAGCGCCTTCTTCCGCTGCGCAGGCTCGGAAATGTTCTCTTTTAAATACGTACAAAGGTCCACGAGGAAGCGCACGAGCCGGACTTCATCACTGAAAATGTGCTGAGCAGGTTTGTTCCACAGCCGCTGCTTCGTCTCCACCAAGTGTTGAGTTCCTGACCTCCGACGCTCCAGCAGCATATGCTGGGCTTCTTCGTGGTAATCCGATGGAAACGGGTCCAGGAACCCGTCACCAATTCGAAGCTGCTTCTGAACATTACGAGAGCTAGACACAATTTCTTCCTTGCTGCGCGCGAGAAGCCACTCGAAAAACGGAGATTCACGCTGTGAAGCAGCGTATGCCCGGCGCACATACTCGTACAGTTGCTCCAGTAGTCTTTCGAATGATTCACGCTGGTGAAGCGGTGCTTGAGGGAACAGTAATTGCGGTAGCACGCTTCGAGGTTCACCGAAGTTTACGTTCGTAACGAAGAAGAGCATTACCACGATGCCGTTGCCACGCTTATAAAGCCCGCCTGACATGGAGTCCCAGTGAGCTGCAATACATTCCCATGTTGCCTTGACAGCGAGATGCACGCTGCGACGAGCAGTGGCAGCCAGGAAGAAGAGATAGAAGGCACGGACACTTGGAGACGCGTCGGGGAGGTTAACAAAACCCCATTGTAAGAACTGCGGCCAGTAGAAGTCCATCGTATCCATACAGTTCTCAACATTGTGCACTAGCTGTGCAAGCACCACCACAAACATAAAGGGCTGCTGTCGATACTTGAACATTGCCGAGAGAAGACTCAAAGGACCGAGACTTCGAGCGCGAATGTGAGTTTCAATGTCATGCTTCGGACCCTGATCGAAATATTTCCAGCGCACAAGTCGTGACAATCCACCAGCTTCGTCGACTGCGGAAGCATAATAAACACCAGCTTCTTGTAGCGAGGTCAGCAGCTGCTGTCGCACGAGGCAATCCATACACACGCGCTTCTGCTCAGGCGCCGGGACTGCTTTTGCCCCCACTTGGGACCCTACAACCCCTGGAGCAGGCAGTATGATCGATTCCGGGGTCGTCAGGGTCGTCCACTGGCAGCAGTGATCGCGACAGAACCGGTGTGAGCAGGACGCGCACACTTTGGGCGTATGAATGAGTCTGCCAAATCGCTTGTTACATCGAAGACAGCCATTCGTTGGTTTTGGAGTTGAGCCGAACACAAGTCTGCCAAATCGCTTGTTACATCGAAGACAGCCATTCGTTGGTTTTGGAGTTGAGCCGAACACCGAACCCAAACTATGACGTCGGCCTTGCATATCAGCAGGTTCTCGGATCACACTGGAGCTGAGGGGGTCTGTGACGTTGCTAGCTGAGCGTTCGCGGGGCTGAAGGAGCTGCTCGCTTTGCTGCCGACCGGATGACAGCAATAAAGAGGGGTCGACTGCAGTGTCCGCCGCAGTTTCAGAGTCCGTGTTGGCGATACTGACGTCGCTATCGCCTGTGTCTTCGATCTCTTCAGCGTGGCCATTTCCCTCTGCAAGCTCAAAGTGGTCCATGGCAAACATACCAGGCGCAGCGCTACTCGAAGGTTTCTTCCCGACAGCACCAAGACAATCGGTAGGAGCAATCGAACTCAACGCCGACGTCGTAAGTGACAGCAAACCGAACGGATCGTCCTCCTCCATCAGATTCTCCGACTTGCCTTGGTGCAGCAGCGACCGCGTCGATATGGACGATCTCGACGCCGAGAAGTGCAGCGACTCGAGGTCCTCCACCACGTCTTCTCCGGCCTCCTGCACCTCGTCACTCTCCTCCACCTCCTGGTCAACATGCTCCTGTTCTCCATCGGGCTCCTCCCCCTCGCGCGTCAATAGTCCACTCAGGAACTGCACCCACTGGTCCCTCTGTTCCTGCGACTCCGTCTCAATGAGCAACGCGATCCCCGACGCGCCGTCCTCCACGTAGAACGAGCAGCTCTCGAGTCGTTTCCGCTCTGCGTCGTCCATCTTCAAGCAGGCAAAAGTCTCCGCGTCCTCCGCGTCGTCCCCTTCGTCTGGCAACTTGATGTTCTCTCCGTCCACTGCCTCGACGCTGGAGACTCGCGTGCTGGCGAGCAGCACGGCGCCGCTGGAGCTCGTGGACGGCGCTGCGTCCTCATCGTCGCTGCTCTCTGTGCCTGCGTCCACTGTGAACCACTCGAGCGCTGCGGCGGACGCTCGGGAGACGCAGAAGTACCAAACGTCGTCACTCAACCGACTGGCAGAGCGGCGGTGGCCGCCCGACGAGGACGAGGAGAAGGACCGAGCGGCGTCTTCCTCGACGTTGGAGGACGCTCGGAACGCCACGCGCTCGCGGATACGCACGAGGCCTTCGCAGCGCGTCGTCCCCATGCTGGCGGAGGGAGAGACCTGCACTTAACGGAGCTTCTCGACCTCCTGGATTATTGACCTATGAATTGCGACACGTCGAGCAATTAGAGGAAGACCGTAAGATGGGTTCGATGTGGGTTGTACTTGGCGAATGTATGTGGGATATATCAGGTCTTTTTAGAATGTAGCCATTTCTCGTCGGACTGCAACCAGTTGGTGGTCAATCGGTCGGGAATAAGTCGCTGAGCTCCGTGGCCCCCGTGGCGACGTCTTGACGCACGTAGAAGAGCAAGTAGGCGGTGGACGATGGACTCAGCTCGTCCTCGCCCAATGGGGTCACGACGGTGTCGTCTGCCAGCCACCAGCAGGTTTCGTCCGGCCGACGGATGTGCGCCGTGTAGTGGCCCGAGCTGATCCCGCGGCCGCAGTGGTTCACCACAGCGTAGAGGTCGTACTTGGTGCAGCTTCGAGACGCGGAGGTTAGAGGGATGTTGAGTTCGTTCTGCAGATACTCAATGCCACGTCGGACTCGAGGGTCTAGAGCGTCGATGGAGCAACGATCGGTGCAAGGCTCCGAGTCGTCGTGTCCGCCGTCGATAGGGGACAAGAGATCGCGGAGGTCGAGGTCGCGCACGGGGAAGTCGACGTTGTGCGAGAGCTTCCTCCACTGGTAATTGCCGTTGATGGTCGACAGCTCGAAGCGTTTGAGTTGGAGGACGAGTAGTGGGGGGAGACTCCATAGCGAGAGCTGCTTGGTGTGAGGAGTTGACTGTTGGGCATTGAGAGCATGAAACGTCGAGGTGCTCGGTGCTGCAGAGAGACTGGAGACTTTGCATGAGAGGGTGGGTCTTTGTCAGACGATATTCGATGTAGCTGGGATGGTCTCGTGTGGGGTAGGATTGCAGCCACCAGAATGCAGAGGGGTCTTGAGGATGCAGTTGGGTGTCCCAGTCGATTGCGATGGTTTCGCAGTTTTCGAGATCGAGCAGTTCAGCGGCAGTCGCGGTGGGTAGGATCAGACAACCGGGACATCCTGTACTCCAGTGGCAACGGCTACAGGCAATGCCATCGTCCCGAACGCGACGGAGGATGAAGGTTGGCGCGTAATGATGAGCGAAGCCTTGCGTTTGAGGCTTGGAAACGTCGACATTGCACAACCGAGATCTGAATTGAGAGCTATGGCCGAAAAGGAACCGTTGGCGCACCACTTGATGAAGTGCTTGACCTGTGAGTGCTCCTCGGATTGATGAACACACGAATGGCGACCCACACAGCGCTTGCCGAGTCGGTGTTGTGCAGTAAAATGGCACGAGGTAGCTGTACCGATGTACGAAGCGCAGATATACTTTCGTGCTTCCGGTTGTAGGAGAAGTGGTATCGTCGCCACTTCCTGCAATGTTGGAAACCTCAAACGCATGCGTCGGGCTCGGCAATACACTCGCTGGTGTCTTGTCATCCATGTGGTCCCCAGTTCCATCGCTCACCAGTAAATTCTGAATGGTGTAATCTTCAAGGCTCCCGACAATAAACTCGCGCAAACTGGACTTTGAACGTGAAACTGGGAGCTTTGTCAACACATCTGCAACTGTGGAGCGATCGAATACCTGCACCACTGTACGAATGGCCCCTCGCATTGCCGTTAATTTTCTAGTTGACTCTGTGAGATGGACAACCACCATCAAATCTCGCTGTTCTTCACTCGCTGACTGAAAGTCATGGTTGTCTTCTATCAGCGGTAGCTGGAGCGATGAGAAGGGCTCAAAGCGTGCAGATTGGTGTTCGCAACAAGTGCAGGTAAGCGCGCTTTTGAATTGCCCCGAGAACAAACTGTTGACCACCGAGGGTTCGTTCACAATGTGAGAGACCCACCATTCCGTAGCCACGACCCGATCATGGCGTCCATTGCTGTCTCTAACGCACAATTGCGTCGAGGCTTTCTCCGCGGTGGACTGTGCTTCTTTCGATTTAAAGAGGTTGGCCAGTAAGGCATGACTTCGGGGCGACAGGATGTGCGATTCACCGTCATGCGTTGGGGTTGGGCTCCTCTTTAAAGTGTCACCTAGAAAACCCAACAAGCATACTAGAAATTCTTGAGCATCTTGCTGGTTCCCATCGAACATGTGTGGATAAAGAGCCGACAAAGGTCCCAACAGCTTCGCAGGAGAAAGCGAACTCTCAGCATCGGTAGCCCCTTGCCTTCTCGGATTCATCCCTGCAAAGAGTTCCCCGAGCGCACAGAGGAGGGCTTTGCAAGCAGGACTCGACGAAATAAGTTCTGCGCGGTGCTCTGCTTCAATGATGTGTGGATGCAACAGCGGTGTGGCCGTCAAACATTGGAGTACGGCATTCATGAAGCAAGTGTTGCCTAGGTTGGACAGACCCCGCGGCATTGCACCAGGCGATGGGAATGTGCGCTGGCTCAAATGCAGCGAAGTAGTAGCTACTTCCAAGGTATTGCGCACCGTATCCATGCCAGTTAATCCTTCTGCGTTCATGCCATCTCCTTGCTGTTCAATCTCCACGACAGAAAAGTGAAGCTCAAACGAGACCTTGTCCTGGACTACACCACTTTCCAGACCCCAAGACGAGAACAGTAGCGGGAGCACCGATCCCAAGGAGCTCGCTAGTTGATCGTGTGATAAAGTCGTCGAATCATCCTGTTGGATCGGTGTGCTGATCTCACCTGCTGCATTGCGCTCAGCAACGTGCACTTGACACTGACACATTGTGGTTACGTTTGAGCCTGTTCCTTCATCATACATACTCCACCTCTTCTGGAATAGAGCAGCATCCAACACGCTTTGTACGGTGCATTGCTCGAAAGCAATCGCCTGCGGAATCGTGGCAACTCTTTCAAATCCGTCACGGCTTGTGAAGTTTATTGAGATGCGGATCCAGAATTCCTTCAAACAAGTTGACACATCTTGATAGAGTTGTAAAGGAGAATACTGTTCTTGTGCAAATAGTTTTTGTCGGTACCAATACGCTAACAGCAACCAGACTGGCAGTGGCAGCACCACGTTGCCGGACGGGAGTTCGGTCGCTTCCTGATGCAAGATTTGTGCATTGATATCAGCAGATGAGTTTGCCGGAGAATTGATGGCCCCCTCCATAAGTTGCTGCCACTCCTTAGGACTCAGCAGACAGAAGGCGGTCGATTGGAACGTTTGCTCCGAGAAAAAGGTGTCAAACAAATCCATCAGCAACAAGTGATCGTGACGCATCATGTTTGGAGAGATATCGTCATAGTCGTGCTGTTTGAGGTGAAAGAGCAGCAAGGCAGTTTCAACCTCAGCAACAGAAAATCCGGGTAGTTCCTGCGCCACCTCTGTGAATTGCTGTAGAGATAACACTTGCGCGCGTTCCGGAACTATGGCAGGCATCCTACCGGGGGATGTCGGCGGTGACAATTCTGAGGATTGAGATCTGCCGCGTCTCCTGATGATGACATTCGCTTCGCGCTCACTATCAAGCGGACTAAGATCCATCGTAAGCTGCAAGACGGCGCTCAACTGCTCGACATCGATCTGCCCGAAGCTGTGCTCATCAAAAATCTCGAATAGCTGTCGGTAAACTTGGTGAACATTGCAGGCGTGGGCGCAGCAGTATCCCAACACAAAAAGCTTGAGCTCTTCGCGAACACTTGGTGACTCCATTCTTTGCGACGAATTAGACTCTTTGCTTGTAGCCCACACTGTTGCAATCTTGTCTACGAGAGAATCTTCCTCAAGCACCTCGCGCAATCTATCGCTGATGTACGCTGATGTTAAGTTCGTGGCATCTGCCGATAGAATGAAGAGAAGGCTACGCAGTTCGAAGCGGAAATCATCTCGTTGCTCGGATGAAATACCTTTCCGAGCATGAAATAGCCCCACGGTGCAGGTATTCTCTTCGAGATTTCGAGGCCCAGGAACATTTAGTAGAATGTCATCACGCGCACTAAGTACCTTCGTCCCAAGTTGTGGGATCCAACTAGACCCCTCGTGGTCCCTTTGCGAGCCTTTGACCGCTTCAGCGACACCTGCAATGAACTCCTGAAGCGACAGCTCCCCAGTGCCACAAACATTCCACTCATGGAACAGACGTTGCGCTTGGTACTCTGGTATACCCGCACATGCTTCACTCAGCAATGTCTTGCGAAACTGGTCGATGTTCAGCCCCTGGAAGTGCCCGCGAGCACGATCGAAGGCCAACGTGGCTGAATGCAGCTCGCTCTTGGAGAGCTGATGGGCCAACTTGCCATCACGTCGCCTCTTAATATCGCGGAACCAAGCGCGCATTGGCTGTTAAATTGACGCAACGTGCCCTACACGATGTGATGGCTTTCGCGAAACACAGACTGCGGCACGCAGCAAGTCTATTATAGTATCATAGCAACAGCAGACTAAACTTGGCGTTGCAGATCGATCACCATAATGCGCAGTGGAATGTTGAGCTTGTTCTGCAGATGCTCAAGACGTGATGGTCAAAGCGTCGATGAAGCAGTACCAGTAGATGCAGGCTCCGACTCGTCGAGGCCACCGTCAAACAAGAAATCGTGAAGTTCGAGCTAGCGTGGAAATCGACGTTGTGTATGAGTTTCCTCTATTGATACTGTTGTAGGTGGTCCAGAGTTCGAAGCATTTACGCTGGAGGGTAAGCAAGGGAGGAAGAAAGCTACTTGGTGTGAGGGTTTGACCTTTGGTTGTGAAGGAGTGAGCGACCAAGTACCTCGGCCACTGTTCGAATGGGACCCGCATTCCCATCGAAATTCTGGAGACTGCGAGGTGGTAGATTCATACCGGATCTTGTGTCTTCGTTTGCAGGTTGGAAAGCATGGCTGTCTTCTACGAGTGATAGCTGAAGTGAACAAAAGGGCTCAAATCGTGCAGACTGATGTTTGCAGTGAGCGCGAGTTAGCGGGATTTAACCGATGGATCATTTACTACCGGTAGGTCAGAGACCCAGATCATTTTTTCAGTACCGGTAGCCATAACCCACCATCGCTGTTTCCAGCATAGCGGGCATTCGCGACATTGCACTTATGATAAGCTCAAAGTACTGACAACTTGGGAGTTCCAAGGCACCTACCTCTTCAAACCAAAGGTGCCGCTGCTCATTCATGATGCAGTATTACCTAGATTGGACACACCTCCGGAGGTTGGAGTGCAGGCTGGGGGGAGTATGATATGAAGGTTCCGCGCGGTAACTAAACTGTTGATCGCCGTGCTGTTCGGAACTCAACGCGGCGCATTGCTCAAAGGCAAGTAAATTCTGGCACAATTGTGCCATGTTCGAAGAGCTACTGCCGTGGAAATGGATCTCGATGGTTTCTTCCGTAAGTACTCAATCTCACTTTCCGGTGTCCCTCCTGTAGTGAAGCCCTCGCGCCATAACAAACAATGAAACACTTCAAAGCATGAAAGCAATGGAGACCATGTTACAGTGTCGTTAGCAGCAGAACTACCTGCAATTGTTCTACCGTTCTCCCACCAGCACCTTAACCAACATTTGCAGGCTTGGTAGCTGCCCGCATCACTTCGGTTTCTCCGCTGCGCTGGAAAGTGACGCCTAGAGCGCCAAAATATTCTGGGTGTCACAATTGTCGTTCGTGTATCCCTTGAAGCAGGCGCACACACCCGTCTCGGTCCCGCAGAGACCGCGGCCAGAGCACGGGGAGACGTAGTTGTACTGGTAGCTTTTGTCCGGCGGAGTGATTTTGTAGAGCTTCTTTACGGTGTTGTCCCCACCGTTCAGCGAGTTTCCTCCGAAGGGCCTATCCAGCGTGATAGTCGTATCGGTAGCCACCGCAACTGCTTTGAGTGTGTAGAACTGGTTCTCAAAGAAGACCAGGTCTCCAACTGCTAAACCAGTCGCAGCGCCAGTCATGACAATTGACGTGGCACCTACCACCGGCGACGTCTTGACAGCGATTACTGTTGATACAGTGAGCCGAGAGACTCCACTGGAATCCTTCTGAGCATTGAAACGGTTGTTGGTTGTTCCAAGCGCGTGCTTAACGGGGAACACAAGGGTGATAGATGATCCAGAAAGTGTTCCGAGCAGCACATGAGAGCCAACCTTGAACAACGTGTCGGCTGAATCGGACTGAGCGGGATTCGTGTTGGCTGCCGTGAGTGAAGCACCGCCTGCTGGTACAGCTGTAATTGTGACACCAGAGTCTTCCGTAAACCACTCGTTGTCGGCGCCTCTTTGCATCGTGTAAATCACTGCAGTCTTTTTCGTAGAATCCACAACACCATGGAAATCGAAAGCAGCAATTTCAGGAGCACGCAACCGTCCAGGGTTATCAGTGAATTGGCATACGACCGAAAGTCCGTGCGTAGCTGCAGGACGGGTGGACTTGTAGCCAACGAGATCGTCGCCCGTGTTAGCGTTGGTTGGTTCACAGAGCACCTTGCGGAAGGTTTGGTTCGGGATCTTTTTGATGGCTGCAGCTACAGCGGCAGCATTCGTCTTTGCAAGATCGAGAGAAGTGGGCGCTACAGTTGTGTCAAAATCCACGTCGGTGAGAATGGGGATAACGTCGGTGATATACGATTCACCGTGGTAGTCGAAGAGCCGCAGGCGCACGTAGTCTCCAGCGTTGGCAGGCCAATCGACATTGACGGCTGAACCACTAGAGGAATCCACTGTTAGATAAGCGACTGGATCGAGCCATACGTGCAGCGCGAACACTTCCGTAGTAGCCGAGCCCACAGACAGGAACATCGGATCAACGCCAACCTTGCACGAGCGCAGCGAGCAGTCGGCGCCATGATACCACGGATCACAGCGGCAGCCATAGGTGACTCGGTTGTCCCACAAGTCGTAAGTGATTTGGTTCACATTGTCGGGGTGGCCAAATAGCGTTCCAGGAGCCTTGAGTCCCAGCTCACGAAGGCTCTCGCACGTTCCGTGCCCACTGCACTTGTTGGGGCAAGCCGCTCTCTGACACGCCACACCTTCATAGCCGTCGAAGCACGTGCACGTCCCCAGCGATCGATCACACAGTCCCTTGTTGGAGCATTCCATGTAGAAGTGGGCCTCGCTGGTCGCCGCATCCGGGTTGAAGTACTCGTACGTGCCTGCGGGGTCCTGTTGTGAGTTGGTGAGAATCCAATTCGCCGTCCTGCGGTCTTGGTCCATGTTGATGTCTCCCTTGGGCAGAGTTGGTGAGAATCCAATTCGCCGTCCTGCGGTCTTGGTCCATGTTGATGTCTCCCTTGGGCGTGTCCACGTGCGCGTAGCCGAACTGGCACGTGCGGTCCATGCAGTCGTTGCCCTGGTAGTTTTTGTAGCAGTTGCACATGTCCTTGGCCATACACGCGCCGTTGCCCGAGCATCCGTTGGGGCACTCGGCCGACGTCGGGACGCTCAGCAGCGCCACAGCCAGCAGCAGCAGCCCCGACGCTAGCAGCATCTTGCATCTGCCGCCCATGGTCGCTCACTCGTCTCCGAAGCTTCTTGTCTCGCTTGGCGCCCGATGGATCGTTGCCTCCAGGCCGTGGTTTGCCAAATGCCAAGTGCACGACACCGGTCGGAGCCTGCGATCTTGCACCGCGTTGCCCCCGAAGAGCCGTTCGCGACGAGTGAGCACCGCGATCTTTGGCAACGCGTCCCCTCATGATCCGGACGGTTGGCTGGATCGCTCGACGGTTGAGTATTGAGCGCTGAATATAGCGATCGGTTGAAGCATGTGGTCTCGGATAATAATATAACGAGCATGTTGTTCCTCTGGTTGGTGAAGTTTGCCTTTCAATCTCGTCTTTTGGTGTCAGCGTTGCTGGCATGAACCAGGAGCAGCCGGACCCTCATGCACCCGAGACGCAGCCGACGAGGCAGGGCAGGAGGTTGATTCGGGTGAGCACTGTCGGTTTGTTTGGTAGTGTTGGTTGATTGATACTTAGTTGTTTTTCGGTGTTTGCTCTAATGGTTAGATGCTCTTCCGATCAAGTACTGAGGACGCGAAGGCTTCAAACATAGATACACCACAAGAGAACGACAGTCGAGCTGAGGACGCTGCTGCGTGGAAGAGCTCTACGAATCACCAAGAGAATGGTGACAAGCCCGCCGTTGTGCCTGCTCCTACCAGTAAATTTGCGTCGTTGAAGCGAAAGCTTTTTCCGTCGCAGAATCGACGACACCCTCGACACGTACCTCCGCTTCTTATCAGTCCTATCAACGCACCGGTGAAAGCTTCACCTTCAGTTCCACCGCTTGGGGACAATTACCGCAGATCGATGTCCAGAACTTGTGATGAAGAAAACCAAATCGCCGACTGTTCCTCCAAATCGATTTGTACGGAAAGTTTCAAGTTGAAGCAACCTGCTTGCGAGAGTCTAGAATGCACCCCTGAGAGCGATACCTCATCCGCCGTGGAGGGTGACAATAACTGGAGATCGTCCGGTAGAAGAACGCTCATCGACGACGATGA